>MU227181.1:432695-442868 GCA_018584345.1 Thuja plicata
TATATATATATATATATATATATATATATATATATTATTACAAAACATACATTAATGAATAAACTTGACAAGATTATTACCATGTATTTAATTCCATAATACAATCATATAATTACTACCAGATGGTCATTCCATTAAGCACAGAGAGAATCTCCACTCACATAATCAATACTCACCTAGACCTAGTGACTATAATTATCCACAATAATCAACTTAAAACACCAAGCTAACATAATCAGACATCAATCCACAACCAAAGGACAAATCCAAAAGGACCCAACCCAGGAACAAGGATCAGGGATAGGCATAATCTTGCGGGACCTGTACTATATCTGTAACAACAACAACGATCAAGGATTTTGGGGCACGCTTAGACCTGTGAAGCCAGGTGAAGTCGATGCCCGGTACCTGCAAGCTTACATCACTGAGAAGAAATACATGTGCATTGATGTACATATTAAAGAAGACATTGCATACAGATGATCGGGATCGATACATTGTGTGGACCTCATCCATGTGAGTAATTATGACTTAGTCCCGAATCATGAAAATACATCATGTATATAGGCACACACACACACAAGGAATGTAACATGAGGGTTAGAATCTTGAGCATTGGGTTATTCCATAATCAATACTAATAATAAATCACCATAATCATAATAAATATCCTAAAGCATTAAGTGACATACAAGATTCATCGAAAGTAACTTTAATAGAAGAATATATCTATATCCATCCAGAACATGTCACATAACATCCTAACTGTGTTTAGAAAGGTATTGATGGTCCTTTATACATACATGGAGACAAACACATACATAAATGATACCTTTAGACAATATGTCTGATATTAGAATTCTCAAGTACAAGTCGATGAAATCATTATAAACAACTTACAAGAAAACAAGTATTAAGCTATAAGGAAACATCTAAAGATCTTACTTCATTCAAAAACTTGTATTAGGGTTAGAGGGGTATTACAATTCATGTATGAGCACCTTAAGATGTCAAAATAGGACTATTTAGACGTTTTAAGGAAGAGAAAAATGATAAACACCTTCAACACCAAGGATATATCCTTTAAGAAACAATGTAAATGCAATCCAAGCCAAAAAATTTGTAGCTCTTTTGAGGCAAGGAAGAGATAGTCGTAAAAAGTTATGTGCAAAAAGTGTAAAGGGATTCTTTGGATGGATGCATAATGAAAAGAGGAAGAGATATTTTCTCAATGGAATCTATCCAAAGAGGCAATCTTCAATAAATATGATGTTGTCAACTAAGAAAGTGGAAAGAGAACAAGAATATACACCTTCTCGATTGCTAGGAAAGGGGATCCTTGGTAAAGGATTACCAACATTTAATCACCAAGGGAGAGATAATTTATAATAGACACATGACTTCAAGTAAGGAAGAGGTTGTAATAAAGGATGTAAACCTCCTTAAAATGATAATATATTCATGAAGAACAAACAATTATATGCAAGAAAGGTTATCGTGTTCTCAAAGATACAACTCAACAAAGGGAAAGTGAATCCTTGGAATGATAGAAGATTGAGACACTATTCTTGCTCCCTAAGAATTGAGACAATAATAAGAAAACTATTATGATTCTAACTTATTATGATTGTATATAAAACGGTTTCACCATAAATGACAATGAGCCCCCAATAAGGAAGCTACCTATGTAACATAGTGAGGAGCAACGTAATAGGAACTAAATGTTATTTAAAAGAGTCATAACCAAGGTTCCACTCATTGTCACTTTTCATTTGAATGATACTATAATTAATGAATTGGTGATTTTTACACATAAAATCATACTACTCACAAGTTTTATGGCCACAAATTTAATGATACACACAAGCATAAGAATTGTTTTACAATTTTTTCTTCTATTTTTCAAAGAAATAGGCTAAAACAAATTATTATCTTGTTGTGATGAGAATTTAGGAGAAGAAGACATGGATGCATTGGTAAATAAGGGATGTGATGTTGAAAAAGGAGGAGGTTGGAAGCCTAACCCTTCTTGAGAAAAAAATGATGTAGATTTCACATGTTTCTTCATACTTTGTTGTACACATCCTAAACCATGTTCATTTTATCCATGTTTAGAGATAATTTTAAAACCAACTCCACAGTGTTTTTATAAATATATAGTAGGAGTTTGAGTGAGTGTTGTGTTAGGACAATAAAATTCAGATAGGTCTTTATTAAAATTTATCCAAATTTGACATCATTTTGTTTTGTCCTTGTTAAATTTTCTCATCTTCCAAGCAAATGGAAGTCAGCACATCGATTTGAAAAATGTCCTAAGTTTGAGATGTTCTTACCCTATTTGTCTTTGCAAATCACTATGCAAGTCTTTTCTGGTCAAGGTAATCATGTCTACAAGTTAGAGGTATCTGTCTAAAGGTTGGTGCAAGTTCACGAGGTTTGATCAACTTAATATTTTAGAATTGCGATCTTGGGACGTGGTTAAAGTCCTTTGTGTCATGGGGTCACAGTGGTCTTACTTCTCTACATCAAATGGTTGTGACCTTACAAGATGGTTAATTTGAGGTGTAGCACACTGACTCGGGTCATTAGCCCAGTTAACTTTTTATGTTGCAATGAGGTTAAGTATGGTGATTAATTCAAGATTTCCACAAGGTCGCATGACAGTAAGTGGTCAGTTCCAAACACTTGCAAGCATACAATAATCATTTGTCAGTGGTTAAGTCTAGTTTGTTGCAGGTTTGCAAGTGTTTTTTATGGTTAAGTTACCAAGGTGCAAACATGCAAAAAGGTTTCATGTGTCCCATTTTTCAAAACTGACTAACGTTTACTACAGGTGGCAAGATTGCAAGTCTTTATTAAAGGCTAAGAGGATGGTTGTGATAGTGTGAGAGACTACCATACGTCTAAAGGAGATTTAAAGTGAATGATTTTTTGTAGCGTTGCAAGTTTTGAATGGTTTTATTGTTAGCCCGTGATAGTGTGAGATGTTTCCACATATCTACAATACCATGATCAACAGATGGCGCAAGGTCGTTGGAATCTTTGGCTTAAAATTTCAAATTTTACGACCATGAGAAGAGGTTAAATATAACCATTGGCGTAAGGTCACAAGGTTATGATATGGTTTTCTCAGAAGGTTGTGACCATGCAAAGGTGACTATTACATTTTGTCACAAGGATACAAGACATGATTTTAAGCCATAAAGCTAAGCTCGATGCCATGAAGACAATTGACTGGAGTTGAAAAGTGGCAAGTGGGATCTAAGCCAAATAGAATGATGAAACGACAAATTTTTGTTGGATATGTTGGCATAGTATTCAAATGATTTTTAAATTGCTCAAGGTTTCTATTTCATGGCTTGATGACATGACCATTTTCTTTCTACGGCTAACCACAGTTATTATGAACACATGGCATTAATGGTGAGTTGATGGACATAGAGTTTGTACTTGAGAAGGATCTTTAAAGAAGTATCCATAGCCATCATTTGTGTATCCAATCACCAATCTTGTTTTCTGTGATATAGCGAGATTTCCTTGAGATTAATTCATTGCAGTTGCAGAGAGAATAAATGCATAAAATAATCTTTTTTGTCTGGTTTGAAGAGTTTGTTATTCTGAGAAAATGGAAGAACTAAGTATGTCCACTCAGTCAAAAGATAGAGGGGAGAAAAATAAGGATAAATTTTCATAAGAATGCATTCAGTTGTTTCCAGGTTCAATGAATGCAATATCATCCAATGATCAGGCATGGTAGGACACTTGTTCTTGTTGCAATAATCCAGACACTCTGGGTTCTACCGCTGCCTCTCTATTCCTACTTTTCTTCAATAATAGAATGAAAGATGGTCCAGTGTGAAATCCATGGGTGTTGAACATGGCTAAGTTGATTGTTCTTAATGTCTTCATGGGTGTTGACCTAGTGAAGGTATTGACTAAACATTATTGCCCACTCACAAAATGCATAAGAAAGAAAGACAAAGATTCTCTAGTGATAATTGATAGAGATGGCTTGGTAGAAGAATTTTGCATTTCTGGCACCATGAGTGTCGATATTTACCTTGATGAGGAAAGAAGGCAGTATCATCTACACAAGAATGTCTTGAACAAGAATGCAATCCCCAATTTTATGTCCAGGGAAGGAAGGAAAGCTATATCAATCCTAGACAATGTGAAGGAGCCTTTTGACATGGACACCTTCCATAATTACTTCAAGTATATGCTATATAGTCTGTGTAAAGTATTGGGAGTTGAAGGAGGAAAGACAGGAGTTGAAGACTTGCTGATGTTGGCTATGGATATTTAGCATCCTCATGTGAATAAGGAGTATGACTACATTGGCTACATAGTCAACAGAATTCAAAGTGACTGGAGGCTATACAAAACAATCCGTCTAAGATTGACTTCAAACACTATTTTATCCTCATGCATCTCATTTTGTATTAAAATGTTGACCACATGGATAAGGATTTGATCATGTTGAAGGAGGATATGGGTATGTCAATGCCAATTCAACTGTGGACAAAGGTATGGGAATGCACTACTTATTCTTCCTCATTTTCACATTTTGAAAGTTGGATTATAGACCCTATTAGGGATATGCTCGATGAAAGACAGGACAGAATCCCTCTTGACCTTAGAAGAATGATTAGACCTCTGCATGTGAACAATGAGCAGCCTATAAGGCATAATTGGGGTGATGATTTTATTTTTGAGAACTTTACAATCATTAGGTTTTATGTGTATCCTCAGCCACCTCACATTCTACCAAAAGATGTCCCTCTTAGGGTTGGAATTATTGAGTTTATATTTAAATTAACACTAGTAGATAAGGAATACCTAGGCCCAAAGAAGAAGGGAAACTTTTTACCTAGGTTGTGGATGGTAAATGATTTCACCATAGGAAAGTGGGCTTTAGATCCCCTTAATGATTTCTTGTGGCATTATATATTATATATTGCAAAGATGAGAATGTGTGATCCTGAGGGATTCATGAGAGTTAATCTAAAAGAGATGGCAAATGTTTCTTTTCCACTTCATGAGGCATTACCTGAGGAGGAAATTATCAAAAACTCTGTTATTCCTAATGAGTTGGCTGAAAAATCAAGAAGATCAAATTATTTCCAAAGAGTGGAAAGGGAATTTAAGGAAATGGATCCCTCTTTTCTTGGTTTTTATCACGAGCTCACATATTGGGATAAGTTCAAGACATTGTTAGAAAAATATGATGAGATAATGGAGAAGATGTCAGATGTACCTACAGTAGAAGAGGCCAGGGTTAATCCTGTGGATGTTGAGTCATCACATGAAGATGTTCCTTTTAGAAGAGAGTATTCTATGGAAGTAGGGGAGGGAGATGATGCTGAGTCTTCTCAGAGGCCACCAGCTAAAAGACAAAAAATTGAACATGCTCCTAAGGTAATGAAAGATACTACTAAAGAAATAATCACTTAGAAAGGTCCTTACTTTCCTGAGATTAGACAACCGATGAGGATGCTCAAAAGCCACCAGAAGGTGAGGGAACATGGGAATCAAGTCAAGCATTGGTTACCAAAATAGATGATAAACTGTTGCTTTCAAATTTGTTTATGCAAGATGATGACTTCATCCAAATTGAGGAGTTCAAAAGTTTTATTTTCAAGTTAAAATAAAATGAATTAAAGGTTAATTTGGGTCCTGAGGATGATACAGAGGAAAATAAAGAAAGGCTAGTGAAAGCACTGCAAGAATGTGATCCTGACAATCATACATTATCTATAGTATAGGCCAGAGAACTGGTGAAAAGAAGTGGTATGCTTCTACTGCATGGATGGGACATGCAATCATCCTTCCTGATTAACCAAATAAGAAAACAACCTGGTCAGATTTTCAAGTTTGAGGTCAAGGTTGGGGATTTCATTAGAGGCTCAGGTTTTGACCCTAGAAGCAAGACATTAGTAATTTGGTCACTTGCCCCAGCCACATAAAGGCCAAAGATACTTGATATACAAGATTAAAGGCAAGGTAAAAATCTCATTTGGAATATCCATAATGTGAGCAATGTGGAGATTGTAGACATCTTGACCCATGTATCTATCTTGAACAGAGCCAAGGCAGAGGATTTGGAGAAGGGGGTTGCAGAGACATATAATATCCTTATCAAGGTGTCCAAGGAATATGAGGGTAAGTTTATGCTAAATGATAAGATAGAGGAAAAGATTAGTGAGCTAACTAGAAATTTAGCCAACATGCTTGCTGTCAGAAAAAGAGTGGATGCTATTATGGAAACTACTGGTGAGTTCACTCCTTATGTTTCAAATGTTGCTATCCCTGTGGAGGTTGATGAGAAATTAAATAAGTATGCTGAGAGGATAGAGGAATTAGAAGAGGAGAATAATACTTTGGGGATCAACATATTGATGAAGATCCTACATCATAGGGTTGAAATTTTAAAGAATAAGTTGAGTATTGTGCACAACTCTCATGTGTCCCTGCAATCTGTTGAGGGAAAATGTGCAGAATCCATGGCATTCCTGAATCCTATTCTTACCTTATGGTCAGGTAGAAACATGTCAATGGAAAAGCTTACTACAATTATGGTATATAGGCCTGATTTACATGATAAGATTTCTGATACTAAGGACATGGTGGGAACATTGAGTACATTAGTTGCTTTCTTTACTGGGAAGGATCAAATAATAAAAGGGAAATCACAAATTTTTGTAAAATTATATAATGCTTATTTCCCTAGTATTTATGACAAAGAAGGGAAGTTGAAGGACGTCTCCACATGGGCAAAGGATTTTGATTAAATCATAGAGAGCATTGAGACTCTATTGAAGTTGACCAAGGATATTGATACACCTAGATTTAATGAAGTGATAAACAATATGTTTAGAGCTGAGGTAGATCTTGTAAAGTTTATTTCAGATGCAAGGGCCTTAACTGATGCTTGATGGAATGAAGTTGTTAGCTATATAGAAACTATAAAATCCTTTGAGTGGCCAATAGATAAGGAATTTTTTAGGTGGGAGATAGAGATGAACAAGAAGAAGGTTGTTTGAAGTAGTTGGGAACTCACCAATTTTGTCTTTTTGCAGTTGGTTACTGACTTCACACTTGAGCTTATTTACAGGGAGAAAAAATAATTGAATAGGTACCTTGAATTAGTCTCTAAAAGTTGCGAGTATTTAACACAACTCAAAGAAATTGTATCTGATCACCTCCAGACAAAAGTGTCAGTTGTCATTTTGCTGAAGCTAGCTCCCACATAGCAGAATTTGAAGATTTGAATAAGTTTTCCCAAGTTTTTAATTGTTGTTAATCATTCCAATGTAATTTTTCCCTAAGTGATATGTAGCTTGTTGCAATCCTTACTTTATAAAAGGATTTCCATGATCACTTAGGAAGGGATGAGAAATTTTGCCTAGATTTCAAGTAGACTTATTTCATAGTCAGTCAGGTTTAACCAAGATAGTTGAGTTTTGTATAACAATTGACAAAGAAAATATATGTTTTAGTGTTGGAGTTTTAGTCGTATTGAGTAATATTTTAGTGAAAAAATTATTGTATGAAGATGATGGTTTTGAAATCAATGAAATATAATCCTGATTGGTGCTCTCCTCTATGTTGATTGTATGAGTTGTGAATTTAACAAATTCTAAGTTTCTCATTCAATTCACTGCATATTATTTATATGTGTATGTTTTAATTCTAAGATTTGATCAAGGATCAATTAAAATGCTAAAAATTAATTCATGATTCATAGGGTGGGCATAAGGATTGTTATAAGAAGTTTAGTTATGAATTACATGAAGGATATTATTGTGAGGAAATAATAATCTAAGTCTTGGATCAGTCACAGTTTATGTCTTTGTAGAAGAAATGGTAAATTGAAGATATTTCTCAATGGATAAGGCACTGGTCTAGAAATTGTTGAAATTGTTATCCTATTGGTTTGGTGTACCTGGTTATTCCATCTTTTGATAAAATTATTTTTATTTTTCAATTTAGTTGTGGTTCTTTTCATCTCAGGCTCCAAGCAAGGTTGATGTTCAATGCATAATTATCCATTATCTAGTATCTCTTGAATATTTCGAGCCTTATATGAGATTTTTTCTTGTATTAATGTCGATCATGGATTTAGTATGTATTAAAAGGAATTAAAGGGAGTCTCTCCCTTGGTTTTGTAGAACCAAAAGTGTAGAGGGATAGTTCAGTATCCCTATTAGTTGGTTTAGTCCTCTTAAGTCTTTGAACATTGGAGTTGGCTTCTCTATAGAATGTATTGAAGAGTGTATTGGTAGCTTATAAGTGTAAAACCTTTTCAGGAACCAATGTGTTGAAATGTCAAGAGGAGAGGGTTGATTCTTATTCTTAATTATATTCAAGTATAAAGAGACCCAATCAACATAAATACAAGCATTGGAAGAAGAGTTTGGAAAGGATGTAGAAGAAGGTTATACTTATGATAAACTAGGCCCCTTTGAGGCTTCAATTTTGAATTTGGATGTAAATTCTAACAACCCCCAATCATCCTCTAAGAGTTTTTCTTGAGAATTAGGAGATGATATATCAACTTGTATTGATGAAAGAATAAAAGAATATAAATGAGATTTAAATCCTGACTTGGTTTGCAAATAATTGTTTAAGTCTTTATCATCTATTAGGGTATACATCTTATTCTTATATATGAAATTGAGGTTATGATAAAGAGTGGTAGGCACTTCTCACATTATATGAATCCAAGGTCTTCCTAGAAGAAAGTTATAGGTGAGAATATGGGGCATGACATACATTGGTATAGGTAAAAGGATAGGACCTACCCTAATAATTAATGTGATTGTACTTAAGAATCATTTGGAAACATTGCCAAAGACACAAACAAATAGGGAATCAGGTTGAATAAGCTTGGGATCTACTTTGATTTTATGTAACAAGTCTATACCACACACATTTAGGCTTAATACATTGTCAGCTAAAACTATTTTTATAATGTTATCATTGATAAGCACCATAATCATGATAGGTTTATATTAGCTTTGAATCTATCTAGAGGGTAACTTATATTGGGAAAAAATAGTATCTATATTAGTTGTATGCATAAACCCTAATAAGGCTACTACTTTATTAGGTCTCACAGAAGGAGGAACATCATTCTTGTGTAAAGCCTCTTGAAGCATTCCATGGTATGTAGGTGAATTTTGAATCAGATCCCAAAGGGATATCTTTGCAAGAGTAGCACAAAGTTTCTTAACAAGATCATACTTTTTACCAAATTATTTTGAAAGACAAGGGGATAGAGGAACAAAAGGTTGAGAAGGGGGAAGAACATTTGAATCTTTCTTATGGGTGATCTCACAATAGTGAGTCCCACTTTTTGGGATGAAGGATTTCAAATTTGCAAACAAAAAAAAAAATTTGATGGCTTCGCGCGAAGTGTTGGCTTCACGCGAAGTAGTTAAGAGGCTTCGCGCGAAGTACCCCACGTAGGTCACTTCGCACGAAGCCAACACTTTGCACGAAGTGGCACGCATAGGGTTCTTAGCGCGAACACCCCCTTCGCGCGAAGCCATTTTTGGCTAGAATTTTTATAAATTTCTGACAAGTCATGTCATTTTCACTATTCAGTTTGCAAGATTTTGTGGACCCGGTGCTTAGAGCGAACCAGTGACGACCACTATGATGTCAGCACTTCCTGACCTTTTTCAACCTCTTTGTGATTGTTATTAGCATCAGGTACACGCATTTTTATCATTTTTTATTGTAAATTATACGTTTTATATTAATTTTAGTTAATTATTTGTTTTAAATAATATTTAGTTTGTAGAAATGTTAGAAAATGATAATTGGATTTTAGAATTTGTTAGAAAATTATTGTAGTATGTTAGAAAATCATAACTTATTATATTAGAAAATGTTTGAAAACTTTAAAAAATTGTAGTATAAATGTTAGAATATATGTTAGTAAATGTTAGAAAATTATAATTTATTATAGATTAGAAAATATTAGCAAATTGTAACTTCTAGAAAATATTAGAAAATTATAACTTAGTACATACATTAGGAAATATTAGAAAATTATAACTTAGTAAACATTAGAAAATAAATTAGAAAATTATAACTTAGTAAACATTAGAAAATATTAGAAAATTATAACTTAGTATGTACATTAGAAAACCAAATTTAGAATGT
>MU227181.1:466903-489603 GCA_018584345.1 Thuja plicata
ATGTCATATGCATTTTTAATAAATTAATTCATTTTGAATGCACATTTATGATTTTATAATTAATTTAATTCCTTTTTGATTTAATTGACAATTTTGTAATATTTATTTAATTAATATGTCATAATATTAATTAAATAATTAACATAATGTTTATTTGCCAATGTAATGTGATTTTAGGAATTAATTAATTAATCAAGTACGATGATTGATTAGGACCTAGGCTTTAGGTCAGATCAGTTCAATTTGATGAATTGCCTGTTTGATTTAGGACTTAGGTTTAATCAAGGTTAGGGTTTCTTGATTAAATGCTGAGATTGGGGGTCTAGGGTTTAGGTGACCATTTTTAGGTGATTAAAAATAACGTGTAGTCTATGTTAGTAGGAAAGTAAAATACTTGAAAATTATTTATTCCTCTATGTGTATGTGCAAGTGTGTGCTTGTTCTTACCCTATTATTTTGCTTCTATTTTGTGAATTTAAAGTTTCAATATAGAACTCTAGTAGTTGCCATAACAACCTACATGTGATATTATTTCATTGATTGGTGTAACTTATATACTCAATTGGTGGTAAGTAGAACAGTGCCTCCTACGGTTGCATTATGTTCCATGATATCTTGATCTGAGATAGACTCTTGTTTTATTATGTGATTATTTGCATAGTGAGATGCATTAGATGACAATACATTATTTTGGTTACCAATATCATAGTTGTGCTAGATGGTTGGAGTATGTTGATATTTACCATTTTAATCTTATCTACATGATGATGTTATTTTGATGTAACATGATGCTTTATGATGATATATGTGTATTTTGTATTTGAGACTATGGATTTCTTGTTATATTGTACCTTATTTTCTATTGGATATTCCAGTTGTTGAATTTTACTGATATATGTTCATATGGTCATAAATGATTATTTTAATGCTTTATACTTAATTTAAATGTAATATTTATTTAAATGAAATGTAGTACATTGAGGAGTATAAAATGGAATGACTAGTGTCGCAACATTCTTTATGTCTGATCACGTCACTAGAGCATTAGTCTTCCAATAGGTGCATTTTATTATTATTATATGTGCTCCAAATATTTATATTATCAGTAGTTGCACTTGATGTTTATGTGTTTCAATGGACATGTACAAGACATCATTCTGACTAATTTGCAGGTTTTGAGTGTGTCTTTATCCCCAATAGTGGCACAGGATATAGTATCACCGGTCGTTCATTATTGAGCTAATATCATCTCTATATGGGTGATGTATCCGTGATTATTATTTTATCCCTCTAATACATGTCAGTAAATCCGGATTTCATATACATTTTGTGATAGACCAGTGAGCATGTTTGTGCATTTAGATTTCCCGTAGTTGTAGATAAGGTTTATTTAAATGTTGATTTTTAATGTGCTTGGGGATTTAATTTTATTGACGAATAATTAGCCACAGTTGAGTTCTATTTTATTAGGATTGAGTTAATTTATTTTGGGAAAGTATATAGTTGCTTAATTATTTAAGTGACTTTTATTTTTAAAAGTCTTTTTGACTTTTGGGGGAAAAAGTGCTTTTATTTGACGAAAAGAGTTCATTTCCTCAGTTTCGCTTGTTGTGAATTTGGATTTTCTCCAAATTATTTTGGAGAAAACCAAAGATTTTCTCATTGTGATTGATCTGATTGTCAGATTCTTGTGTGTAGCATCTCGTTGGATTCGTGTCGTGTGTTAGGCATATTTCTAATTTTCTAAGTCTTGCTAAAAAATTTGGGTTCCCAATGTCAATTTTACCTAAAATATCAAAGGTCTGTTTAAATGTCCTATCAAATTTCTCTGCAAGTGTTTGAGAACTGAGAAAAGCAATAAAAAATGGTTGAAAAACCTAAGCCCTAGGTCTTTTGTGTCCTTGTCATGCAAAAACCCTAGATACTCATAACATGGTTCTAATTTGAAGTTACTTTTATCGAGTAACTTAAGTGATTTATAAGTTATGTGCTTTTAAATGGTTCCCTTTATCTCTTAATCTTGTGACCGAGACTGAATACTCTTTATGATCTAGCGACTTGGCGCAAGCCTTTTATCTCTTATTCTTGAGAAGAAAAGAATATTCTCTCATACATTCTGAGATTAAGCACAGACGGTTGATCTTAATTTGATTGTGCGGTTGGCGCATGATCACTAGATAATTATGAAGTTGGCTCAAAGATCCAGAGATTTAGTGACAACCGTGGATGCAGATTTAATCGCGTGGATAGCGCTAGATCTCATGACTTAACTCAAGTTATAAGAAATCTTTAGCAACTTAGAGATTGCTCAGTCGCGTAATCTTGTAATCCAACCCAAGGTCAAGACAGAGTTCACATTTTCTCAGTCACGTGATCTCCAGAAGAAATCAGAGTTAAGTGAAAGATTGCAAGATTCATTGAAGATCGTTGATCTTTTATCAGATGAGCGGCTGGGCCGTGATCTCCAAACAAATGCCAAGATCAAGCTTTTCTTCAGCGATTAAGAGATAGTCGTAGATCTTGTTATATCATTTGCTTAATCATGTGGTTTGCATATGATCTCCTAATTAACTCATGAGTTAGTGAATCTTTCAGAGACTTGGAGATAAATCTTGTCACGTAATCTCCAGATAGACCTATGGTTGAGGTTAAGTTAAGTAAAGTTCATTCTGAGATTCAGAGATAGCTTAGCCACGTGATCTCATAATGAAATCAGGGTTAATCATATAGTCTTGAGGTTCAGCGCAGGTTATTGGATTAAAAAAGAATCAAGGGTTGCCATGTAATCATAGGAGGATTTGATGAAGTATAGAAAGATTATGAGATTCAACGTTGATTGTTGATTAAGAAAAGATTTGAGGGCTGGTGCTAAATCTCCAAACAGAACCTAATTTAGAAGAATTCTTCAGTGACTCAGAGATTCACTCAGTCACTGAATCTCTAGAAGAACCATGGTTAGTTATGGTTAAGTCAGAGCCAAGTTAAGTTTTTTTGCGAGTAAATTTGGACCATAGATCAAGATCAGATCTTGTGGCTGGTGCTGAATCACTCAAAGGAGTCAAAAGGTCATGAGTTTTTCTGTGATCAATAGGTAATCAGCTAAGATGTGAACACATGTCTAAGTGACTAAGAGATTTGTGGTATTCTTGAAGTCACCAAATAAGCCCAGGGTTGAGAAAATTTTCTAGTGACTCAGAGATAGCTTTAGTCATGTGATCTCATAACAAATTGGAGTTAAGGCCAAAGATTGGGAGATTCAGCACAGGCCGTAGATCAAAAAGAACATCAAGGGTAGTCGCATAATCTCCAGATAAATTAAGCAAGTTAAAAATGATTTAGAGACTCAGTGAAAGATGTAGATCAATATATAATCATGTGGTTTGTGTGTGATCTCTGAATAAACTCAAGGTAAAGTAAAAAATTCAGCGACTTCAAGTTTTCTCAGTCGCGTGATATCCAAATGACTTAAGGTTAAGTTAAGGCTAAAAGTTGAGTTGACAAGAGAGATCTAAACTATTGATGTAACTCAAATCTAGCGGTGTGCATGTAATATCTAAATAGATCTATGGTTAGTTGAAATGATCAGCGATTCAGAGACTTAGTCATTGAATCTCCAAATAGACTCAAAGTTAAGATAGGATTATTCTTTTTCCTTGTCTCAAGATCTCTGAACGAACATAAGGTTAAGAATAAATCTCAGTGATTCAGTGAGGATCGTAGATCTTGCAGCAGATGAACGACTAATGCTAAGTCTCCAAATGAAACTTGGGTTAAGAAGAATATTCAAAGACTTAAAGATTTTTCATTCGTTGAATCTCCATATTTGAATCATGGTCAAAGTAAAGCCTAGTAAGGTTTATTCAGCAATTCAGAGATAAGAAAGAACAAGTTACTCAGTGTTAAAAGGTAAACCAAAGGCAAGTTAGAGTTAAAATGATTGGTCAATGCATAATCTCATAAAAAAGCTAGTGTTAATCAAACCATCAAGCGACTCAGCGCAAGCCGTAGATCAATATTCAGAGACTTGGAGATAACCCAGTGGCGCAATCTCCAGATAGACTATGGTAAGAGTAAGGTGAAATCATAAAGATTTATTCTCATGCCATTATAAGGAAATAAGGTAAAAAGGATGGGTTATTAAAGAGGAAAGATTCTTACAGGGTGTAAGTAATCTACTAAGCTGTGAAAAAAGTAAGAAAAGCAAGCCAATCATATCGAGTTTAAAGCCTTTTCACATATAATAAGTTTTTAAAACTAAAAAAGCACTCATGACTTTTCCCAGTTGGGATTTTCAAATTTGATTACCTATCAACTTCAAGCACCACGGCTAGGAAAGAATTGATGTCAAGGCATGCAGAGTTATTGCAAAAGTGATTGAGCAACAGTTTCTAGGTTCTCGACTAGACTGGTGTATTCAATTTTCAATGATAAATAGATGCAGTCTTTGTACATTTCAGATTACCAAAGTTTTCAAAGTACAGAGTTGATAACTTGCATGATTTTTAGAATTTCCAGAGCGAAGAATTGCTTGAGTTTCAGAGTGAATTGTAAGGAAAAGTCTGTGTCTAAGAGAAGAATTATTCAGAGGATAATTCAGAGCCAGTAAAGATGATCCAAGCAGGACCAAGTGGGGTTTCAACTTGTGGAGGAAGTAAAGATATAAAAGAGGAGCAAAAAGTGAAGAGGAACTACTGTGATGAATTCTCGGCTCTGCTACCTGGGACCAACCAAAACAAAAAGGTAACCGATGAACTTTTCTCTGATGACATGTCAAATTTTAGAAATCCAAATACTCTTGGGAATTCAGGTTACCATCTATTCAATTACTTTTATAGTAATAAGGACAAAAAAATTCCCATATCAAACCCTTGGACATTAGGTTTGGCTAAATTGATTGTCCCAGATGTCTTTGTAGAAGTAGACCTGTTAATTGAGTTGTCCAGAAAGTATGATCCCATTGCTAGAATTATCAGAAAGGGTGATGAGAAAGCCTTGGTTACTTTGGATAGGGAATATTTCATGAAAGCCTTTGGGATATACCATCCCTGTACCACAGATATTTATTCAACCAAGTTAAAAAATAAGTATGTCAGAGAGGCAACTATTTTCAACAAGTTGATCCAAGCTAATTTTCCCATATCAAATAGAAATTACATAGCTCCCCTGCCAAATTCTAGTGTACATTTTACAAGGATTTGAGCTTCTATGTGAAGTATATTGCTTATGGGTTGTGTAGGGTGTTGGGAATGGATGAGGGCAGTGAGAGAGTTTCTGTAGATCTTTTGATGATCATCTTGGACATTAAGAACTCACATGCCAATATTGACTTTGACTACATTCAATATGTCATTGACAAGATACATCAAGGCCTCATAGATATCCATAATAATTCCAACCCTAAGTTCATGCATTATTTTATTTTAATGCAATTAATTATGTACTTCAACATCGATAACATGGACACACAAAATCTAAGACCAAGGATGCAGTTCCATGGCCAGCCAAACTCTGTACAACTTTGGATTAGGGTTTGGAACTATACTTTAGATGAAAATGAGTACTGTGGTTTTCATAATTGGATTGTGCATCCATGTTTAAATTTGCTAGGTCTAAATGTAACAAGTCTTCCAATCAAGGTGCTTCAACTTCTCATACCTTTCCAATATGTGGACAAATGGGCAGGAGATCACAATTGGGGAGATTTTTATTATGAGAGAACCTTTACTTTGATTAGGGTTTATGGATGTTCCCAACCCCCACACATACTTCTACAGTATGTGCCTCCAAGAGTAGTTTTAATGGATTTTATTTGGCAGCTGATGTGGATATATAAGGAGCACCTGGCTCCTCATAGAAAAGTTACTTTCACACCTAGGCAGTTCAAGATTAATAACTTTACCATTGGGAAAAGAGCCATGGATTCTTTGAATAAGTGGTTGGGTCAGTATAGAATGAGCATGGCCTTGTACAGGTATATAGACCCAGAAGGTTTTATTAAGAGTGTAAAAAATTTGTTGACTCCAAGCATAACTGTTATCAAGGAGCATGAGGAATGTATCGAAGAAGACCTTATCAGAAATATCTTGGAAGATGAGGAAGAAATAAGAAGAGTTGAAAAGTACCAAGACTTGATAGAATTGGAGCAACAAATGATTAAAAAAGGGATCACCTTTGGAGGTTTTTTCCCAAGAGTCCCTTATTTGCAAAGACTCACCAAAATGATTGAGTCTTATAATACTCAAAGATGTCCTGAGAAGCATTCATCCTCTGAGTATGAAGAGGATAGTGAGGGAGGTTACTCAGTACATAGTCCTCCTCCCATGTACCAGCCACTTTCAAAAGAATAGAGCATGAAACTGGATCTTACACAAGTACATCAGACTGAGGTAACTAATGAGCCCCCAAGAAAGAAAAAAAGAGTAGAATCAGGGGAGCCTTCTCGAGAAAAAAACAAGAGAAGAAGAGGGATAAAGTAAGTGCCCTGATTAATGGTGATAGACAGTACCACCAGTAGCTTAGGAAAAAATCAGGGAAGGGAAGAAATTATAAAAATATATACAAGAACAAATTGAATTACCCCTTTGTTATGCCCTACATACCCATCCCTACATTTTGTGGGAAAAATGTTGGGTCCCCCTTTTTCTTTTGCCTTGTTTCTGTTTCTTTTATTTTCTTCCGGCCTTTGCTTCCATGGGGGTTGTTTCCTTTTCTTTTTTTTCCTCTTCCTCCAGGACCTGGTCCTAGAGTGTTTTTTTTCTTTTTGGCGGCCGGATTCTGGACTCTGGGATTCTCTGTCACTACTTCCTCTTTTGTTAGAGGGTGTGGTTGTATGGGATGCCCGGGCCCAGAGTCCGTAGGTTTGCCTTTTCTCAAGACTTGTGGAAGGAAGCAGTGTGCTTTCACCCTAGGGGTATAAATGAAGATTTACTTGTCACTTTCACATTTACTGTGAACAAGATTACCCATAGCAATTAAGAGGGATTAGAGAAAATTTGCAATTAAGCATGAATTGCTTTAGGAAGTTTAACAGTTCTTTGCAGTTGAGTTTGTATTTGAGTCTATGCACATTCTCAACTTCCTGACTAGGTTGTAGGTGTTTGTGGTCTATGAAAGCTTCCTAGTTTGCAGAGCACCTCCCATGCTCCTCCTCCTATCTTTCCTGGTTTTAAGGTAGGTCCTTCAGCTCTCTTCTGGTTCTCTTTGTTTTGCTCTATTTTGATTTTGTTTTTCTCTTTCCTTTTGGGTCTTGTTTTTGTTTCGGTCTGCTGGTTTGTCATCGCCTCCCGTTGGTGGGATGGCTCCACAGGAAGGTTTTTTGCCTTCCTTGCATTGTGTTATTTCATGTAAATAGTGTACATTCTTGTAGATTTTGTAATTTTTTGTAATTTCTCTGTACATTGTTGTAACTTCTTTGTAAATAGTAGATAGTCCTTAAGATAGGGTCATTCCTATAAATTGTGTCATTCTTCAGCTTCTCCTATGAATTTAGTCTGTATATTGGTTTGTACATTATTGTGATGACCCTTCCTAGGGCAAGCTCATTGTGCTCTCCATGTATAACTCAGATTTTGAGCTTTCCTGCATGGTGCCCGCCTGGTTCAAAATTGGCACCTTGCATGTTCAAACTATGGTGGTTTTCTCTCTCCTTTGTTGCTTCATCATTGATGGAGGTATTAATTTCCCCCACATGTGAGCATTCAAAACTGTCCCAAGTGGCATTCATTCCCTCGCGTGTTAGGATAGTTGTCACCTTTAATGACATTACTCCCTTTATTGCATGACCACGTAACACCCCATGTCATCCTAGTACGGCTAATTGTCGATCATGTCGATAATGGTCAATTTTCCAGACTCCAGGTCCCAAGTTCCCCTTTGACCTTCACTTCATTCACCACATGAGCCAGAATCCCTGGAACCCTAAGGCATTGATCAAATTCTAAACAAGTCATTTCTTTCAATATATTTTTAGGGTTTGATGCAAACTAACCTTTCCAGGAATAGATGCGAGGTAGTGATGAAATCTCTGGGACCCAGAATTCTATTGTGTTTTATCCATATTGATGGTTGTCTAGTCTTGCAAGTTGCTGATAAATTCATAGATCCATCATGTCTGAAGCATCTTCTCCTCCTGGGAGCCCGAAACTCCCAGCCACTTCAACCAGGGTAGCTGCCAGGACCAAGGCTGAGAAGGCCTTAGAAAATATTCCACTAACTATAAAATATTTAAAGGAAGGAACTATTTTGGGATGTAAAGTAGATTCCAAGTTACAGATGATCACTGACATAAGTCTCAGAGCATAGGCCAAATTGTAGGCCTTGGTAAAAATGATGTTTATTCAGCGCAAGGTTAGAGATCAAATGGCACTAAATGTGGCTACTTCCAGAATCCTCAAATCTGCCTACTTCCCCTGCTCAGTGCAAGCTCTGGAGCTTATTCTTACATTGGCGAAACACTACAACAGAGCCATTTGGGCTATCATTCTTACCGCTCCTCTCCCCTCAGACTACCCAACACCCTTAGTGTCTTTGGACACTACAACATTCACTTCGGGACTAGGGATTCCCCAGTTCTCCAATTCTACTATTATCACCTAGGCCTTGGAATTACAAGAGTTTGAAAAAGTTCCACAGATGGCCCAACAACACCTCAACACCAACTAGATCAAGAACCCAAGGAAAGATTATAAAAAGATGAAGTTGGAGATCCCCCGCACAGAACTAAAGGAAAGCATACAAATGGGGATCATCTCCTTATGTAGGGTCTTTGGAGCATCTCATGCTCGGGAATTTTCAGCATGGATGTATTTACTCCTGTTCAACATCAGCACCGCTGGACAGACTTTTGATTGGGCAACTATTATTGCCAATCATGTGGACTTCCAGCTTGTGAAGGTCACCCAGACCTCGAAGTTCCACTTGACTTCATATGTTTTGTGGGAACTGACACAGAAATGACCCATAACCCAGGGTTTACTCACTTTTGGCATCCTCAAGACTGGCAAGGGCTAGAATACTCTGTGGGACCATTTCCCATAAATTCAATGGGAGGTCAATTTCCCCAGTTTTTGCAAAGTAAATGATGCCTTTGGTTACTATAACATTCTTACACCCACTTGGGATGTCAGTTACCGCCTTTCAAAGGAGGAAATGACTCTGGTCAGTTCTTATGCCCATTACTTCATCTAATTTCAACAACATTCTTACATTCGGGTGACTGGATTCTCCAGAAAACCCTACCTATTGCCCAAGCATTGCGGGGATAGGATTATTCTTTTGGAGTTCTACAGGCAAATCCTAGAACTTCACGCATTATTTGCATTAAAGAAAGTTACATCCATTCCTTTCCTGATCACTTGCAGAAACTACACTTGAAGCCTTGCAGTGACGAAGAAGCCGAGAACAAATTAAAATGTCTGGGGCTAGTAGAATTTTACTTGGAGTGAAAGAATTTTGATCCGCTAGATAAGATAACTTTAGCACTGCTCCAAGTGTTAGAACCCCACAAGCCTCACATGGAGGATTTTTGGGCAGACTGCCAGGATGATTTTGAAGTCTGGAATCGGCACTTTGTTAGAATGATAAAAGGTATGATGAAGCGTCTTAAGCTTCAGAACTTTCCAAAGGAATTTTCAGATATCGGGTCCATAGAAGACCCATAGTACAAGGCTCAGGGAGTGGACAAGATGTCTATCCCTCAGCTGGATTGGGACACCCCAAAAATCCCAGCGATTGAGGATATCACCCATGATGTGATTGAACACAATCATGTATATTTTTTGAAGGTATGTCCAAAGAGCACCCACAGAGTTGGTCCATTTTTGCACGGATTCGCTTCCAGATCTGGAACCTCCGGACAAGGCGAGGACAAAGGAAAAAGAAAATTTGATACCCCAGCCCAGGTTCCATCTACAGTTTTAATTCCCATTATGGAACAGGTGCACCTTCAGCTGGTGGCATCCCATCAGCTGAAGGAAGTAATAGGCACTTGGCTTAGGCTCACAGTTACTTTGGCAGAATCTTCCCTCCCTTCTATCTCCCCTTCACTAGCAGAACTTATGGTCTAGGCAGTGGGCATGGGATTAGATGATCAAACTGCGACCATTTTGGATGTTGGACCCCCACTGGTGACAAGGAGAAATAAGAAAAGAAAAAATATCCCTCCACCAAGAGAAGATACAGGTCCCGGGATGCCAGACATCCCCTGGGTGGAGATTATCCCAGACTCCCCTATACCAGAGAATCCCCCAGAGACCTCCCCTCCACACAATAATTTTGATGACATCTTTGGGACTGATGAACTTGTAAATTTACAGGGAGAGATAGGAAAAGCGGTGGAGGAGATTGCCATGCAGGAATTAGAAATAGTCCCTGATAAAGGGGAGATATCGAAGAAGGAAGTTGTCATGGACGTGGAGATCTGGGCAAAAAAGGAAAAAGAGGAAGAACAGTTGCCCATCCTAGAAGTTTACGAGATACCGGTCTTTGGGACCGAGATAGGAGAAAAGAGGCAAGTGCAAGATGAGCAGCCGACTTCGGCTAAGGGAACCAAACCTATGGGAGTAATCGTAACCTCAGCCGCCATGCTCCAGACACCTTTGACCACCCAGGGTTATCCTTCACCCCATGTAACATTTGGCAAGGTGATCCATGTAACACTACAGTCAGATCCATTTTCGGCACCTTTGCCACCTCTAGAAGATAGGCCAAAGGAGGAGAATATCTTGGCAGAGGATGTCATAGAACAGCAACAATAGCAGTAGAATGAGGGGGAGAACCCCAAAAATATGGATGTTGATCCCACCCATGCTGCTAAGGATGGGATCACTAAGGAAATGAATATTGATACCACTAAGGTGGATGGTGCAGGTGATCTCAAGAACCAAGAGAAAGAGTCTGAAGAGACTATAAATGTCGGGGATGAATAATAGAACCCTGGAGAAGACCCAAACAATTAGGCCTTAGCAGCAAGACCGCCCCTGCCACCATAATGGTTAGTGGAGTCAAACAAGAGAAAGGCCCCAGCAGCAGAAAAATTCCATCTCTCCCTAGCCGAGAGGATGGCCCAGAGTCAAGGAATTCCCAAGCTAAAGAAGGCCCAGACCCTCCATTCCATTCAGACTGGTCTGGGCAGAGATAAATTCAGGGTCATTGATACACCTCCCCCAGACAAAGAGGAAGCAGTGGTAAGTGCTATGGAATATATAGTTACAGAGGTACCTCTAGGGAGGAGAGACAAGCAGGGTGAATTGGACCGGCTAAAAGAGGCTAGCCGGGCAATTGAGGCCTGATATGATAAACAAGCCCAAAGACTGAAAGAGGAAAAGGAAAAGAATCCAAATCTCCTTGGGCTTCTAACAGAGCTAGCTCAACCATTGACTACAATTCCTTTAGAAGCTTCTACATCTAGAAGACCGCTCCCACAGGGTGACATTGACGCGTTGAGGAACATGAAGAAGAAACCGTAGGCAGTGGATGACTAGGTAGCCGAGCAGGTAGGAAATGTCTATAATTTCTTAACAATAACACTTCTAGACCTGTATATGGTCGGTAACATCTTACACCAGGTTAAAGGTGCTATTTCTCTATGGGAGGGAGAAATTGAATAGTATGAGGCATGGATGAGCAAGTTAGGAGAACTCGTGAATCTCAGGGAGGAACCCATTATGGAGATGGGTATTTTGGGAGATGAGCCTTTTAATTTTATCTGGGTCCAACACTCTAGAATAGATCTCAAATTGGACAGTAGAAAGTAACTGGTAGCGGCCTTGAAGGACAAAGTCTCAGAAGTAAAATATTCTTTGAATTTATATAAGGATTTTGTCACAAGGGTTTCGGAAGTTGATCCCTCCAGTACAGATACATGTACTCTAGTGGACTATGTTGTGGGGAAGTTTGATGAATTGATGGAGTCATGGTACCAGTCCCTAGGAGATTTTAACGGAGCAAAAATGTCACGCTTATCCCGCATGATGCTCTGGGCCCATGATGTAGCAAAGATGGCTACAGAATTTAAGGGAAACACTCTAGATATGGGCGAGCAATTGGAGGCAGCCAAGTTCTGCCAGACATGCATCAAGGACATTGAAAAAGAGGGAATTCCCCAGCTTTTAGAAGCATTCGAAACATACAAGGCGCACTAAGGTTCTCCAGTCTCCAGAGATTTTCACCAGCAGCGTGCAATTTTGCAAATTCTTTATTCATTGAGCGTAAGCTCCCGGACACTGGAGTTCTAGGTCCAAAGTTTTGTATTCTTTCACAGTGTTTGGTGTCCAAGTTTTCTAGAGCTGATCGATCATTGTCAAGAAGTTAATAAGGGGTCAGCAGGTAGGTGATCCCGATAAGGCATGTCAGATGGAGGGATGGCTCTGATAGATGATTCTCCCGAGGCACCGCTCCTACATTAACTTCTTGATGTGCATCAAAGATAGTGAGCTGCAATCTACATTTATGAGGCATGTTGCCTTGAATAATGAGGAAATTAGATTTCCTCTATAAATACCCCAGCACTCTTCTCCATGTCGATTCTTCTAGCTTTCTCTTCTTGTCTTATTCCTCTGTCTTGTTAGACCTCTGCTCTTTTCGAGGTAATTTTAAGTGGTGCAGGTAGTACCAGCCACAGGATAATATATTTTAGATGTTGAATGTACAGTTAGATTAGGTTAGTTTTAGGTTAAAACTATGTGTATAAATATAAATTCTGACCTCATAACAAGGATCAGCAAAATTTATGATTTTGCAGTCCAGCAAGTAATAGAAGATAGCTTTCCATTTTAGTTGTTTTTTAGGAACTCAATGCTCAACAGTTCTTAGTAGTTCAGATTCTCCCTTGGAGTCATGGATGTATCTACTAGTGATGATGGAACCCTTTGAGTTAATGAAGAAGGAGGAACACCTTATGACTACTTGTTTTATGTTGTTATGATTTTGGAAGTCACAAACATCTTTTGTGAAGTATGTGTTCTTATGTCCTTTCCTCCTATGTTCTAGTTTAGATGATTGATTTTATCTCCCCTTGATACTGAATGCATGTGAATCACTAGTTCTTTGTGTATTCGGTATTTAGAGTAGTTTTCTCACATTGGAGCTTAGTTGATGTTTGAAAGTTTATTGCATAACTATAGATAGAAATGTTTATCTAACCCTGATCGATCTTTTGAAGTGTTTTTTATAATCCAAGTGCTTTTAGGAAACCCCACCCCTCTCAAAATCCCTAAAGAAGATGAGTAAAAACTAGCTATCCCCTCACACAAAAGTCACCTGCCCAACTTAGCTCCCCCGCACCATCGAGACCCGACTACTGGGTGCTTGGAGGCTAGGAGAATTTATTCTCCAAAAAACCTCTTCAGGTAGAGTTGGTCGGTACCTTGATACCCGATGACAACTTACCTCTGTTTGTGGAGCCGGTCACAAAGTCTCGTCAATACCCTTCAGCTATGTCAAGATGAGAGAAAGCACAATAGACATCCAAGTGGTGGACATCCCTGAAACCTACGGGATGTTATTAAGTTGAAATTGATCTAAGGCCCTTAACAGGTATTTCTCTATGGACTTCTCCCACTTGTTGCTCCCTTGGAAAGGGAAATCAAATCAAATCTGGGTGGAGAGTGAACCCAGAATGAAGCAGGCCCTCACCAAAGTTGGGATGTTAAATGAAGACCTTTTCTCTTAATCCTCCCCTGGGGTGTACCGAACATGATAAATCTTGACCTTTGATTTCATCCTCGAGGAGGGTCTCGTAGTCTCTCAGAGAATTTAGGACCTAGACAAAAAAACTAAAGGGTGAGGTAGACTCACAAGGTAACACGGCAATTTTGACCACTCTCTTGTCCAACACTTGGTGTTGGGTAAATTACCAGAAACACTATGAACTGGATTGTGATTCTTGCATTGCTGCTACTACCCGCCATATCAATGACCTCTGGGAGAAAGAACATAAATTTGGTTCACCTGGACCAAGCAATTCATCCAGCGGTACGCCTAAGGTGTCGCCTATCTAGGAATCTGAACCAGAAGCTTCTCTAGAAAAAAACCTCACCCACGCACCATTAGAGCTGGAGGAATCACCTCCTAACCCTCCCAAAATCAATCCAAATGCCACTTCGCCTTCCTAGCCCTAGAAAATGAACAATGATTTGTGGATCCTAAAGTTTGATGGATCCCAATCTAAACATGGTTGTGGGGCCAAAGTAGAACTGATCAATCCATGGGGGAAATCCTTCCTTGCATCCTACAAGTTGCAGTTTAACTAAACCAATAATGTCATGGAGTACAAGGCCTTGGTTCTCAAACTCATGTTTGCATTAAGAAAAGGGATCACCCACCATCGGGCAATGGGTGATTTAGAGTTGATAGTAAAAATGGTCCAGAGCCAATATACGTGTCATGAAAAAAGGTTGGCTACATATCACAACTGGGCATGGAGCCTAATTGAAGACTTTGATGCTTTTGGCATCGAGCTTATTCTCCAGAAATGTAACTATGTTTCAGATGCCCTTGCTGTGTCCACTAGTACCCTTGATCTGATGGCCGGTTCTCAGCTTCAAAATTTTTCTATTGAGATGGTCCCCACCCCGTCCATCCTAGATAATATCACCCACTTTCAAGTTTTTGAGGATGACCAACATATTTTTTCTTTCATGGCCAATGCTGGCATCTTCAAGGATCAGATAGTGGAAGAAACCAATCATGATGATACTGGGCAGGGTGCAGAAGATAATGGGATCATCGACCTACCCACCAACACCATCCCTAAGGGGATGGTAGCTCTAGAATGTATCTTTGATTCGAACCCTTGGGGCTGAGATAAGATATCATCCTCCTTCGAGGGGGGAAAATTCAAAATAGTTAACATCAGCAAGGCCGATGAAGAAAAATGCATTCACATTGGTACTTCCTACTCCCTAGAGGAGGAGAAGATTCTCACTGTTCTCTGAGAATACATTGATGTTATTGCCTGGGGGTATGAGGATCTTAAAACCTACGACACATCCATTATGACTCATACCATCCTATTGAAACTAGATGCCAAACCCTTCCGGCAAAATCAGAGGTTGGTAAACCCATTGATCAAACCTCTAATTCATCAGGAGGTTTAGAAACTACTATCATCCCAGATTATCTTTCCTATCCAGCACACAACATGGGTTGCCAACCTCATCCCCATGCGAAAGAAGAATGGGGAGATCTGCTTGTGTGTGGATTTTTGGAATTTAAACAAGGCATCCAAAAAGGACAATTACCCTCTTCCCTCATTGGATGAGGTGTTGCAAATTGTTAACGGTTCCCAAATGATGTCCTTCCTAGATGGGTACTCCGGATATAACCAGGTTATGGTTAAATTTGAGGATAGAGATAAAATGGCATTCACCACCAAGTGGGGAACGTTTGTATATCAGAGAATGCCCTTTGGCCTCATCAACATGGGGGCCACATTTAAAAAGGCTATGGACATTGTGTTTGAGGGCCTGGTTAAGAAATGCATAATTATCTATATGGATGATTTAACAGTCTTTTCTTAGGATAGGCGTGATCATTCCGCCCACCTTGCCCAGATTTGTGAGAGATGTCACCGGTATGGTATCCCCATCAACCCCAAGAAATGCATATTTGGGGTCACTGAAGGGAAGCTTCTTGGACATATAGTCTCTAAGAAGGGTATATCCATCGACCCTGAGAGAGTTGAAGCACTGCTAAATTTGCAAATGCCCGGCAGTAAAAAGGAAATGAGATCTTTCTTTGGAAATATAAATTTTATCCGACGGTTCATAACTGGATTCATCGAGATAGTTAAGCCACTCAATGACATGATGAAGAAATATACCAAGATTGAGTGGAGCCCTGAAGCGAAGTGAGCATTTTCCCATATCAAGCAAACCATAGTGGAGGCACCCGTCCTGGCAAGTCTGGACTATTCCCTCCCATTTCACATCTACTCCTTCGCTTCACCACATTCTGCAATGGTAGTCCTAACCCAGAAGGTTGAAGGGAAAGGTTGACCCATTGCTTTCATGAGCTCCCCCTTCAAAAACTTTGAAGTTCAATATACACCTTTGGAAAAGCAGGATTTTTCTCTAGTCTCGGTCGTGAAGAAATTCCAACATTATATTCTCTAGAGCAAAGTGCATGCTATCATCCCAGACTAGGCTGTTAAATATTTACTGCTACAAAGTGATTTGGGTGAATGTCAAGGGAAATGGATGGCCATCCTCCAAGATTATGATCTAGAGATGTAACCAATGAAGATAGTGTGAGGCCAAGGACTATGTAGAGCGATGGTGGAAGTAACTCCAAACATTAAATGTCAAACCTATACGGTGGAGTCCATCACTCAAGACCCATGGTATACTTACTTGGTATACCTGTTGCTCAATAATAGATGCCTAGAGGGGCTCCCCCCAATAAATGTCATGCCCTGCGACTGAAAAGCATGCACTTCATGATAAAAAATGGAACATTTTTTTGCAGGAACTTTGACGGAGTTTATCTTCAGTGCATAGATAGAGACCAAGCTACCAAAATGATAGAAGAATTCCATGGGTAGTTCAAAACTGAGCATGGCTCAGCTAATGCCACTACCCACCAGATTCTTTGGGTCAAATACTACTGGCCCTTCATCTTCAAAGATGTCTACACTCATGTGATGAAATGCCACACTTGTCAAACTGTAGCCCATCGTGAGCGAAACCCGGCCATGCCTCTACAGTCGATCTTTGAAGTTTGACCCTTCACCCAATGGATGTTCAATTTTATTAGGGAAATAAACCCCAACTCATCTTCCAACCATAGGTATATCCTGACCGTGACTGACTACTACACCTGGTGGTCTGAGGCAATTCCATGCAAGAACAACACGGCAGATGTAGTTATCAAATTCTTGGAATTAATCATAGTCACCATATTCAGAATACCATTCGCCATAGTATGTGACAATGGTCCAGTGTTTTCTTCAACACAATTATTGGATGGACCTATGAGAGGAAGATCACCTTGAATTTATCCAACAACTTTTACCCCCAGGGAAATGGTGTGGCTGAGTCTACTAATAAAAATTTGTTGGAGGTGATCAAACATTTGCTAGAACATAATCCTCAGGACTGGCACCAAAACCTTAGGTTCTCCCTCTGGGTGGATCATATCAGAATCAAGTTAACCCTGGGGACTTTCCCATTTCACATGGTTTATGGCCAGAATCTTGTGTTCCCTATCAACTTACAAATTTAGATTTTATAGTTTATGCAAGAATTTAACAACCGGAACAACATTTTGGAGGTTCGACTCTTGAACCTGGTGAGAATGGAGGAACAAAGAGACGCAGCATTGGAACATTTTATGCATCATCAAGCATTCATCAAGAGATGGTTTGACTAGAGAGCCCAATATAAATCCTTTCAGGTTTCGGACCTACTCCTTCTGTGGGACCAGGCCCGGGATAATAAAGGAAAGCACACCAATTGGTAGCGGCCTTGAAGGACAAAGTCTCGGGAGTAGAATATTCTTTGAATTTATATAAGGCTTTTGTCACAAGGGTTTCTGAAGTTGATCCATCCAGTACAGATACATTTACTCTAGTGAACTATATTGTGGGGAAGTTCAATGAATTGATGGAGTCATGGTACCAGTCCCTGGGAGATTTTGATGAAGCAAAAATGGCATGCTTATCCCGCATGATGCTCCGGGCCCATGATGCAGCAAAGATGGTCATAGAATTTAAGGGAAATGCTCTAGATATGCGCGATAAATTGGAGGCAGCCAAGTTCCACTAGACCTACATCAAGGACATTGACCTAGAGGGATTTCCCCAGCTTTTAGAAGCATTCAAAACATACAAGGTGTAGTAAGGTTCTCTGGTCTCCAGAGATTTTCACCAGCAGGGTGCAATTTTGCAAATTATTTAGCGTAAGCTCCTGGACTCTGGAGTTTCAGGTCCAAAGTTTTGTATTCTTTCACAGTGATCCGTGTCTAGGTTTTATGGAGCCGACCAATCATTTTCAAGTAGTTAATAAGGGGTCAGCAGGTAGGTGATCCTAATAAGGCATGTCAGACGAAGGGATGGCTCTGACAGATGATTCTCTCGAGGTGTTGCTCCTACATTAACTTCCTAATGTACATCAAAGATAGTGAGCTACAATCTACATTTATGAGGCATATTTCCTCGAATACTGGGGAGATCAGATTTCCTCTATAAATACCCCGTAACTCTTCTCCATGCTAATTATTCCAGCTTTCTCTTCTTGTCTTCTTCCTTTGTCTTATCAGACCTCTACTCTTTTTGAGGTGATTGTAAGGGGTGCAAGTAGTACTGACCATAGGATAATATACTTTAGATGTTGAGTGTATAGTTAGATTAGGTTAGTTTTAGGTCAAAACTATGTGTATAAATAAGAAGTCCAACCTCGTAACAAGGGTCGGCGAAATTGATGATTTTGCACTCCAGCAAGTAATAGAAGGTAGCTTTTCATTTCAGTGTTTTTCAGGAGCTCAATGCTCAACAGTTCTTAGTAGTTTAGATGATCCCTTGGATTCATGGATGTATCTACCAGTGATGCTGGAACCCTTTGAATTAATGAAGGAGGAACACCTTATGACTAATTTTATGTGTTGTTCTAATTTTGGAGTTCACAAACACCTTTTGTGCAGTATGTGTTCTTATGTCCTTTGCTCCTATGCTCTAGTTTAGATGAATGATTTTATCTCCCCTTGCTACTGAATGCATGTGAATCATTGGTTCTTTGTGTGTTCGGTATTTAGAGTAGTTTTCTCACATTGGAGCTTAGTTTGATGTTTGAATGTTTATTGCATAACTATAGATAGAAATGTTTATCTAACCCTGATCGATCTTTTAAAGTGTTTTTTATAATCCAAGTGCTTGCAGGAAACCCCACCCCTCTCAAAATCCCTGAAGAAGATGAGTAAAAACCAGCTATCCCCTCACACAACATTCACCTGCCCAACTTAACTCCCATGCACTGTCGAGACCCAACTACCAGGTGCTTGGAGGCTAGGAGAATTTATTCTCTGGATAACCTTTTCAGGCAGAGTTGGTCGGTACCTCAATACCCGGTGACAAGTTACCTCTATTGGTGGAGCCGATCACAAAGTCCCATCAACACCCTTCAACTATGTGAATATGAGAGAGAGCTCCATCAAGAAGAGTTCCTCAGTGATGATGTCTTCATTAAGATAGAAGAATTCAAGAACTTATTGATTTGGAGGAAGCAATAAGAAGTTGGGGCTCAATTACAATTAACAGAGGGTGGTTCTGCACGAGGTGAAGCTTTGCAAGCCCTACAAGCCTATGATCCAAAAAATGAAACAATAACACCTAAGGAGGCCAGACAACTAGAAAAATCTAGTATAATGTTACTTGTGCCTGGGTGGGATTTGGCTTCTGCATTTATAATTGACCAAATCAGAAAATAGCCAAATGCTAAATTGTCTTCTGAGACCCAAGTGGTGGAAATGATAAAAGGTTGTGGATATGACCCTAGATCTCAGACTTTAGCAATGTGGTCTTTAGCTCCAAGGACACAGAAGCCATCCCCAGTTAGTGTTGAATAAAATATGGATGGAGATAAGATTATATGGTCTATCCACAACACTTCAGATTTAGAGATTTCCCAAGATGTTACCCACTTTGCACACCTAAATGAGGTAAAAATAGAGTAGCTATCAAATAGATACAAAAGAATCTTTGATGGGTTAATTGTTGTTGTCAAGGATAGAGAGGCATGCTTGATTAAGATCAAAGCATTTGAGGGGGAAGTAGAAACTTTTAACAAGAAGTTAGAAGAGGCTCCCAAAGCTCGCCCCACTCCACCTAAAGAAGTTGTGGATGCTCAAACAAAGACCACAGAAGATTTTCCACTTTGAACAGAGCAAGTTGATAAGGATTAGAATAAAGTGGCTTTAGAAGCCTTATGGAAAATCTTGTAGCACATTATAGATATCCTAAAAGGTAAAGTTGACTTGGTGCATAAGGCTTATAGTAAACTACCTGGCCTAGAAACAGAGGTGAAGGGCCACATTAAAACCTTGGATCCATACTTTGGCACTTGGTCAAGTAGGGGATTATTGTTTGAGAGGTTAGAATCCTTGCAACCACATAGGATAGACCTCCTAGAGATCGTTTTTCAAGTGGGAGAGTTAATTGAACAAATTGGAAAAACTTTGTGTTTCTTTAAAGGCAAAGCTAATCAAATTCAAGTAAGGATTAATATGTTTGGCTCAGATTTCAATAGATTTATTCCTCTAGTTAAGGGAGAAGATGATATGATCAAATCAATGGAAGAATAGAGAAATGATTTTGATACTCTGTTTCCTATTAAAGAGGCATTCATAACAGATGACAATGTCCTGGACATGGACATATTCAACAAGACCTTGGATGAAGCTTTTAAATCAGAGACTGACTTTGTCAAGTTTGTCATAGATGTCAAGGCCATAATGGATGCCAGGTGGGAGAGGAAAAAGGTATAGTTGCAGAGAATTAAAAATTTTAATTGGCCTTCAAAGGAAGAGGTCACATAGTGGGACAACATCACCAAGCCCAAAAAGAAGAAACCAACAATGATCGACTTGGATGTGATGGATGAGGAGTAGAATGGCATCTGGAACCTATTCAATGAGCACAGGGAGGGTAATCATCAGCAAGACTAGTGTAAGTTAGCCTATATTGGAAGTCACTAGGTCTCACAACAACCTTAAGAGGTTACCTAGAATATCTACGGATAAAGGTGCCAACTGCCAAAGATTTGGAATCATATCAAATCATCTACTCAAGTGTTTTCTCCACTGACTGAAAATGTAACTCTAATTTTTTCTTCTAGTTATTTTAGGTTTAGCCTAGCCATCCAAAGCTTGTTGCATAATTTCTATCTAAGGATTCCAAGATGGCTAGTGCTCTCTATAAATAGCAAGTTGTATGTTATTTCAAAGGATGATGAATTAAGATCTGCGAGGCGGACTTCTAAATTTTGTCTATTTTCAAGCTTCTTGTCTCTCTGAATGTATTGAAGCATAAGTATATTAATAAAATATAGTGAATTTTAGTGTTTCACATCAATGATGTCTTCTTGTGTTTATGTTTATGCTCTTATATGTTTAATCTGTAAGGCATTTTAAATGTACTGGTTATAAGGTAATTATGCGGTTGTTTGTAAGTTTCTTTCAAGGAGGGAGTAAATCTTATAAGTAGTTCTAGAGGGCTAGATATTAGTGTAAGAATTTGATACATGGGTGTGGGAATGAGAAGGTGTTTTTTAAGGTAATCCATCTGAGTTTCATGTGTGTTCCAATTAGTTAATTTTTGTGAATGTATATCTCAATTGACTCTTTTCCCGGGATTAGGCACTCGTCTAGGTTTTGATAAGTAGTTTTCATCATCAATCTTAAATTTAAATAATATTTTACTTTCTTGTTATTAAGAACATTCATGTTTACCAATTTTATTGAAGGATAGAGTTCATTTTATTGATTCCTTGAAGAGATAATCATTAGGTTAGCCTTCCTGAGTCAAGAACTCTAAAAAGAAGAAGGATGAGAATCCTTGTTTCACTGTTATTTGTTCTTGCCAAGTTCATGGTCTAGCTTGTTAAGCTCTTCATTAAATTGTTCAAATTCATTTTCAAGATGTGTTATCAGTTGTTGCATTAAAAGGAAAGAGAAAAATCACTGTAACCCTTGATTCACTGTTAAAGATTACTGATAAGCAGTAAACTATAAAAGGTACACCCGCCTGAGTCTATGGAGCTCAAAGAAGGAGGATTAATCCTCATTAATTATAATTTTACTTGTATGAATCAATAATTGGAATCTAAGAGTCAAGAATATTTTCTATATTGAGATTCTATAAGAAAAAGTACTAACATCGTGATTTCTCAACTTCCTATGGAGCCATTTTTATTTCCGCAAAGAAACCAATTTTTTCTCTTTTCTTTCATGTTTTCCCACTTTGTGTGAGGTAGGGAATCTCACATATTTTAATTTACTTCATAGTTTTTTTGAAATAAATTGCAATAGATTCGTGAGCTAAGAATTAGTATTCCCCCACATTTTTGTGTCATTTTAATACCCGATTGGGTTTGTGTGAGCATAACATGTTTTTTAAATGGAAATTATGATTTTCATGGTGTTATGCTACCCATTTTTTCATGTGAGCCCAGAATGGGAATTTTATTGTAGATTTGGGATTTTGGTGTATGTTAGAATTGCTAAACTGCATACAACCAAGATCACATGCATGCAAAGACTATTACGAGACAGAAGCAAAAGACAGAGAGGCAGAAGAATCTATGGTGGCCGATAGGCCAAAGACTGCAAACACATGTTGACAGAAAATGATTTCTATATTCAACTATGAAATGAATTACAATCTCGATGATTAGAAATACAAAGCGGTCAATCCTTATAAAGGATACCGAAACCCTAAAAGGGAAACTACTAGGAAATAGAAACTTCCTAATTCTAACTTAAGCTAAGAGTAGATAACTAATAATTAACTGATTTAATTATTAGCAATACTCGACTACTCTAACACCCCCCCTTAAGTGTAACTTAGGGAGAAGCAAAAAAAGATAAACTACTGTAGAAAGCAGGAAAGATGGGTCCCGGCAACTAGGCCTGATCAGGTACCCAAAACATAAAGCAAAAGATGTCCCAGAGAAAGGAACAAGAAGAGAGCAAGAAGCTCCTCCGAAGCATGT
>MU227181.1:496954-537151 GCA_018584345.1 Thuja plicata
GATATAGTATACTTTGAGTGCTCGGTAGACTCTGTAAATTGCTTCTCTTACCGTCTGAACTCGGTAGACTCGGTAAACTGCTTTGCTGAACATTCTTAGCTCGGTAGACTCTGTCTAATGACTGATATGACATTCTGAACTCGGTAGACTCTGTCTAATGACTGATATGACATTCTGAACTTGGTAGACTCTGTCTGATGACTGATATGACATTTGTGTAACATCAAGGACAACACACAATTAAACAATTGTTTCCAACAAATACTAGTTTGTATACACCAATTATTGTTCCTGAGAAACCTTGGAGTGATATCAGCATGGATTTTGTTCTCGGCTTACCTAGGACAACAAGAGGTAATGATTCTATATTTGTTGTTATGGATATATTTTCTAAGATGACACATTTCATACCATGTAAGAAAACATCAGATGCAGTACATATAGCAAATCTATTCTTTAAGAAAATTGTCAGATTGCATGGATTACCAAGGAGTATCATTTCTGACTGAGACAGTAAGTTTGCAAGTTATTTTTGGAGAACACTTTGGAAGAAGTTGGATACTGAGTTGAAGTTTAGTTCTACATCTCAACCACAAACTAATGGAAAAATAGAGGTTGTAAACTGAAGTTTGGGTAATTTGTTGAGATGCTTAGTTGGAGACACACTAGGCAATTGGGATTTGACATTGGCACAAGAAAATTTTGCATACAACAGTTTAGTGAATAGAAGTACTAGAAAGACACCTTTTGATATTGTTCATGGTACAAAACCAAGAGGTATATAAGATTTGAGAGATATTGTTGGAGAAGAGAAAAGGAGTGTTGAAGCAGAATAATTTGCAGAATTTATGAAGACATTGCATGAAGATGTAAAACAAAAGCTGGAGAAAAGTAATAAAAAATGCAAAGACCTTGACCTAGGTCCCCCTTTCAAATTTGGAAGCCTGTCAGCTGCCGAAGGTCATCAAAATTCATTTTCCCGCTTTCGAGTTGGTTGTTTTGGGTTCCGAAGTGGAAAATCCTAAATTATATTTAATATAGGTCCTCTTCTAGGGGCATGGGTCTAATTGGAATTTAATTCTCCTATGTAAACCTCTCTAGAATATTGTGCCCTAGTTTCATATAAAAGGAAGCTTTCTCCTCTCATTTTCTCTAACCATCAAGCTCTAAGACACAAGAGGCAATTCTAATTCTCTCCAAGTGAAATCAAGAAAAAAGTTCAAGCATCCATTATTCTACATGTTTCCAATCTTTCAAGGTGTTCAATTCTTCCTCTAAAGCATTCAAGTCCTCCATTGAAGATCAAGGATTCAATCTTTTAAGCCTTTGAAGGGATTTAAGTCAAGCATTCAAGATTTATCATTCAAGCCCTAGATATAGCCATCATGGTGGAGTGATCTTCCTTCAAGATCCTTTGTGCATCCTCAAGACTCATTCATCCTCCCTTCAAGGTGGATTTCAAACATAAAAATCATGGAGGTTTATGGTTTCTAAAGTCCATTCTTTCATATCTACATATTTGTCTACATTTGAATTACAATTACATATCTATTGAATATCATAGCTTCATTGTTAGATTCAATTCTATTACTTGCTAGCATTCTTATTTCAATTATTGATTTCAAGGTTAATTCCTAAATTAGGGTTTGACTAAGGAAAACCCCTCCCCCCCAACAAACAAACCTCTTTTTCTTGTAGATACAGGTTCGGGACTGTGGATTTGAACTCAGATCTGGATACCCTTTTCAGCGAACTATCAGGATCTGAAAATAGATTTTATATCGAGGCAGCACAAGTCAGGGTCGAGGTTATTGGGTTAGTGGTGACATTTGTGTGTCAAGGTTGACCTTTTTCGCAAGATGGTGTTGGATCAAAAAATAATATCTGGGTTTTGTCTGTCTCTGCATTTTTGTTCTGAATCATACTTCAGATTTTTCAGAAACAGAGTACAGACCTCAAAAAACAACATTCTTCAGATCTGCAATTCTTTAAGGTTGGTACATTTATCCTATCCATTTCAATTAAAATGCTTAATCATTCTAAATCTATCACACATTTACATTCATTCACACACATTTTAAGAGGGAAACCTAGGATCTCCTTCTTTATTCTTATTTCCAATAGATTGATTCATTTATGCATTGATCCTTTTTGGGTTGATCAATTTGGATCCTTCCTTTGTGAATTTGAGAATAAAGGGGATGTCTTATTTATCCTTCCACTATAAACATTAAATGTAAGATGATGAGTGATTTGAGTTTCAAAACACTCTTATTCTATTAACATCATTTTCTATCTTACATTTTGGTGAACCCGCGATAGACAACTCTTTCTCTTTGGTGTTAGATTTCCATTTCATATTAGATCTTTCATGCATATAGAAGTAGGTTTTCTTTTATTCTCTTGAATTTATATTTCAAAATTCATAAAAATCACAAAATTTCTTTAAAAATACAAAAACATTTACATTTTTCATTGTGTTCAACATGTATGATTTTTGTTTTGAATACTTTGATGAGGCTTTTGTTGCTAAAGAGGATAGATCCCCTAATGAGGTACATGGAAGTGAGGATGAAATTTGTTCAAATGAGATCTTCATTGATCCTATTCCTATTTTATCCTCCTCTATAACCTCTTCAATTGACCTTTACCATAGGGTGTGTGCATGGTTACCTTCATGTTCCATTATTTGCAACATTGATACACCTAGAAAGACTTCATTTAGTGTGTGTGATGTTTCTTTGTCCTCTCTTGTATTACCTTGTAATGATATATTAGAGCAAGAAGATGACTTTAATCTTTCCCTCCATGGAGATGAGTTAAGGATTGATGTTAATTCTTCTCCTAATATTTGTATTTTCTATGAGCCTACTTTAGAATATAATTCTTTCTCCTTTAGGGATCAAACTTTAGGCGCTCCTACAATTTGATTTATTGATATGGATGATAATCCTCCAATTTGGGATGAACCTTTAGATTTGGATGTTGATTACTCTCTTCCTCATGAAGCCATTATGGGTGATTCTATTTTTTGGGATGAACCCTTGGATAAAGACATTGATTTAGCTCATCCTGGTGAAGATGCTTTGATACAAGAGGATGATTTATTAATGGATGACATATTCATACATGATGATGACTCTTTTTCTAAAACACACTCTCCTTATGTAGACATTTTAGAGAAAGAGGAAAACATTATAAATTCTTTACCTCTAATTGGGATTCCTTCTAGTGACAAAGCATTAGCGGAAAATTATATGAATTCCCTTAATGCTCTCCCTCTTAGTGATGATCCTATGAAGAATCAAGCTCCTACCTCATCTTCTCCTAGGATGTATTCCTCTTTTCCTTCTTGTGAATCAATCAAACATACTAATGATGACATAGTGTCTACTGAAGTTCAATCAACTTCTTTTCATATGGCTTCTTGTTATGGTCATGGTTATCATTTACTAGTTAAACAAGGATTCCATAATCAAGGATGTACTCAGCATAAATAGGGAATTCAAATGCCCTTACAGAATGGGGGGCATGAGAATTCTTATGGATTTGGATTTAATCCTCAACAACATATCAATTTTACCAACATCTCAAATAACATTTCAAAACATGATGACCCTATGAAGGAATTTGACCAAGAGGTTGTTCTGCCTAAGCTCCTTTGTGTTAAGATGATTACTATACCTAAACACAAAAACAAATGTAGTCTATACTTGAAGATTCTTCCTTTTTGTTTATATCATAGATTTCATGATCACTCTAATGAATTTTAAGCTTTACATTATAAGATTAGGCAGCTCATTGATAGTAAAGTTGTTTATATATCATGTGGCAATGAGTTATATTTTGATCCTATTTTCTCTAAATAACATTTATGTTCTTATTATGGAACTCCATTTTATGTAAACAATGTTAGCCTAATCTTTGGGGGCTCGTTGTCTTGCATAGTATTGTGAGAGATATAATAGGTCCCCTTTGATCCTTATTCCTACACTTGGGGGGCAAGGATGCCATCTCCTTCTCTTTTGTCTTTCATGGATCCACTTTTCCTTGGTTAAGCAGTATCTATCTATTATGTGATATCCAATCATACATGAAAATTTTGGTTTTCATTAAGGATCTATGTCCTTAATTATAACCTATTTCGTTGTTTGACATTAGGTTTCCATGGTTGATAAATCTCTCACCTTGGAAACTGAATAATGTTTTATGCCTCACAAGGGTTACTTTCTCACTTCTTGCATGATATCTCTCTTATACAACAATAATATCTCTTGATATAATTTGATATATCCCTTTCTTTCACCCCTGTGGGGCAATGTATTTTCCTTCTTCCTCTATCTAAGGATCTACTCTCCTTAGCTTAGTGGCATTTGTTTATCATATAACATTATTTTCTTATAAATATTTATGGTTTGACTATGGATACCCTCTTATACGAGAGGTGATTTTCCTAGGTCATCACCTCTTCTTTATTTTGAAAACTATGCTTTTGATAAACTCTTGTCTTTTCTTTGGGTTAGAGTTTGACTCCTTCATTCCGAGATTCCTCTTCCTCTTCATTGCAGGGGACTAGATGATTGAATCTTTTGTCCCTCTTTCTTTTGAAGATGACATTTTACCCTAAGCACTCCTCTATGGTGGGGGTCTTGATGATAAGATCTTTTCCTTTTTGAGGATCCTTTTTCCATAAGTGACATATCCATTTCACGATTATCTATGCTCTTGGATGTAAGGGTCAAAACTCTTCGCTAAGAATATGGTATACATTGTTGTTAGGCCGGATATCTCCTTACCTTGTGAAGTAGGTATCCTCTTTCTCTTCCTTATCCTGCTTAGTAGGTAGTCATGATAAGGAGGGGGGCATATATAGGGTCTCCCTTGTATTATATTCTACATTAATTTATATTTTGCGACATGCTAAATCCTCAGAAGGTAACACACATAAGTTGCTAAATCCCAAAGGGACACACATTTTTACTTTTATTTTTGCTAAATCCTTGGAAGGTAACGCACATAAGTTGTTAAATCCTAAAGAGATACACACCCTTTTAAATTTTCAATATGCTAAATCCTTGGAAGGTAACACACGCAAGTTGCTAAATCTTGAAAAGACACGCATTTTATATTCATAGTGATACAATAATATGGATCTATGGATATTTTCAAAATCCGTCAGAAGATGCATTATAATTACAAGCATAGTTTATGGGTGAGCCTGTTGGGCTCTCCCTCCTTGGTGATTCATGGTAAGGTGGGCATATTACTAGGTGAGGTAATCACTTTTCTCTTTTCTCTCTTTTTCACTTTCATGCTAGTAGGATTAGATCATGAAGCTATGTTATCTATAGTGTTGTTCTTGTCTTGCTTATGTAATCATGTATGTTTCCTATGATTGATTGCTCTTTACTTCCACATATTTATGCATGTATTTTGAGGTTAGAATCCTTGTTATAGGGGCTCATTTCCTTGACCTAGTGATGTTCTATCTCATTGTGGTCCGCCAGAGTCTTTCTTCTAACTTTACCGAAAGCATGTTCGATTTCCATACTTCCGCTAAAGTGGGGGCTTAATGTATCATCTTAAAATAGAAGCATTTCCATGATAAGAATGTTTAGCCCTCCTTAGGGGATTTTTTTTACCACTATCATACTTTCCCCTCATTTCTACATCATCTCATGCTTTTGTGCCTGTTTAGGACCCTGATTGGGCCTCTCTGAGAACCTTCTATCCCACCTGGCATATTTTCCAGGGGTTCTAACCCCCTGGGTCAAGGTCAACCTTGACCTTGACCTAGGTTAGGGTTGACCTTGACCTTGACCTAGGTAAGGGTCAACCTTGACCTTGACCTTGACCTGGGTCCCCCTTTCAAATTTGAAAGCCTATCGGCTGTCGAAGGTCATCAAAATTCATTTTCCCGCTTTTGGGTCGGTTGTTTTGGGTTCCGAAGTGGCAAATCCTAAATTATATTTAATATAGGTCCTCTTCTAGGGGAATGGGTCTAATTTGAATTTAATTCTCCTATTTCGGCCTCTCTAGAAGATTGTGCCCTAGTTTCATATAAAAGGAAGGTTTCTCCTCTCATTTTCTCTAACCATCAAGCTCTAAGACACAAGAGGCAATTATAATTCTCTCCAAGTGAAATCAAGCAAAAATTTCAAGCATCCATTGTTCTACATGTTTCCAAGCTTTCAAGGTGTTCAAGTATTCCTCTAAAGCATTCAAGTCCTCCATTGAAGATCAAGGATTCAAGCTTTCAAGCCTTTGAAGGGATTTGGTTCAAGCATTCAAGATTTATCATTCAAGCCCTAGATCTAGCCATCATGGTGGTGTTATCTTCCGTCAAGATCCTTTGTGCATCCTCAAGACTCATTCATCCTCTCTTCAAGGTGGATTTCAAACATACAAATCATCGAGGTTTATGGTTTATAAATTCCATGCTTTCGTATCTACATATTTGTCTACATTTGAATTACAATTACATATCTGTTGAATATCATAGCTTCATTGTTAGATTCAATTCTACTACTTGCTAGCATTCTTATTTCAATTATTGATTTCAAGGTTAATTCCTAAATCGGGGTTTAACTAAGGCAAACCCCTCCCCCCAACAAACAAACCTTTTTTCCTTACAGATATAGGTTTGGGACTGTGGATTTAAACTCAGATCTAGATACCCTCTTCAGCAAACTATCGGGATCTGAAAATAGATTTTCTATCGAGGCAACACAAGTCAGGGTCGAGATTATTGGGTCAGTGGTGACATTTGTGGGTCAAGGTTGACCTTTTTCAGAAGATGGTGTTGGATCAGAAAAATATATCTAGGTTTTGTTTGTCTCTGCATTTTTGTTCCGGATCATACTTCAGATTTTCCAGAAACAGAGTACAGACCTCAAAAAAAAACATTCTTCAGATCTGCAATTCTTTAAGGTTGGTACATTTATCCTATCCATTTCAATTCAAATCCTTAATCATTCTAAATCTATCACACATTTACATTCATTCACACACATTTTAAGAGGGAAACCTAGGATCTCCTTCTTTATTCTTATTTCCAATAGATTGATTCATTTATGCATTGATCCTTTTTGGGTTGATCAATTTGGATCCTTCCTTTGTGCATTTGAGAATAAAGGGGAATGTCTTATTTATCCTTCCTTTCTAAACACTAAATTTAAGATGATAAGTGATTTGAGTATAAAAACACTCTTATTCTATTAACATCATTTTCTATCTTACAAAACCTATACATGAAGAAAAATCCTTAGTATCTTGTGTTGAAAAGAAATCTGAATGGGTCATAGATAGTGGTTGTTCACATCATATGACTGGAGATAAAAACAAGTTTGTTAGTCTGAAAAGATATGATGGTGGTGTTTTTATATTTGGTGACAATACTCCTAAACTTATCATTGGAGTTGGATCTATTTCTCTAGATGGAAAGACTAATACTGACAATGTACTACTTGTTAATGGACTTAAGCATAATCTTTTGAGTGTTTTACAGCTAGTGGACAGAGGTTATCAATTTAAATTCATTGATGGGAAATGTTGTATCAAAAGTAAATCAGGAGACTTGTTCGCATCTGGTACTAAATCTAGAGGTAATGTATTTGAATTGAATACATATGAAGCTTCCTATTTTATTGAGAAGGTTTATGACAATTGGTTGTGGCATAGAAGATTTTGTCATGTTAAATTTGATAACATTGTGAAGGCAAATATGAAAAATGTTGTAAGAGATCTACCTAAGATTGTGAAACCATCTAACACTATGTGTAGAGAGTATGTTATGGGGAAGCAGACTAGAAGCAATTTTAAAAGAAAATCTTATTCAGCAAAAGGGAATTTGGATATGGTACATACATATCTATGTGGTCCTACAAGAGTAAGATCTTATTATGGTGAAAGGTACTTTATACTTTTTTTTGATGAATTCTCTAGAATGATGTGGGTTACATATTTGAGAGAGAAATCTGAGGCATTTGAAAAATTTAAGTTATTCAAAGCAAAAGTTGAGAATGAATCTAGTTTGAAGATACAATGTTTGAGATCAAATAGAGGTGGTGATTTTACATTGGAATTATTTAATATCCACTGTGAAGAGCATGGAATATTCAGACAGACATTTATACCTAGGACACCACAACTGAATGGGATAGCAGAGTGAAGAAATAGAACAATATTAGATGCTGCCAAAACTAAGCTGCTGGAAGGAAATGTACAACATGTTCATTAGAGAGAGGCTATTGGTACTGCTATGTACACTTTGAATAGAATTCAGATCAGAGAAGGTACATATAAGACTCGTTATGAATTATGGTTTGATCATACACCTACTGTAACATATTTTTGTTGATTTGGAAGTAAATGTTATATCAAAAGAGATGATGAGATAGGGAAGTTTGAAGCTATAAGTGATGAAGGTATCTTCCTTGGTTATTCTACTAAGAGAAAATCATATAAATGTTTCAATCTGAGATTGAGGAAGTTGATTGAAAGCGCTAATGTGAGAATAGATGAAAAGTTTCAGTTTCAGTAAAGAATTTATGATTGTGGATAGATTGCAAAGATAAAAGAGGTCCCTATTGAACCTAAAGAAACTTTGATGGTTAATGATGAGATTGAAGATGAATCAATTGAGCTTACTGAGACTCCTAAGACTCCGAGGTATGTTAAGAATAACCATCATGAAGATCAAATTATTGGTAATGCAAGTAAAGGAATGATGACTAGATCTAAAGAAAGAGATGAAATTTGTTTGATTTCTCAAGCTGAACCGAAAACTACTCATGAAGCATGTAGAGATGAATCATGGACTAAAGCTATGCAAGAAGAACTTGAACAGATAAAGAAAAGCAATACTTGGGAATTGGTTCCAAGACCTAAAAACAAAAATGTGATAGGAACTAAATGGGTTTTCAGAAATAAAATGGATGAGAAAGGAACAGTGGTAAGAAATAAGGCTAGACTAGTTTGTAAAGGTTACTCGCAACAAGAAGGCATAGACTTTGAAGAAACATTTGCTCATGTTGCTAGGTTGGAAGCTGTGTGATTATTTCTTGCTTATGTTGCACATAAAGACTTTAAAGTATATCAGATGGATGTGAAATCAACATTCTTGAATGGAGATTTGGAAGAAGTACACATAGAGAAACCTAATGGATTTCCTTTGACAGAAGATGAATACATGGTTTGTAAGTTGAAGAAAGCACTGTACGGACTGAAACAAGCACCGAGAGCATGGTATGCAAGACTAGACAAGTATCTACTTCGTCTTGGTTTCAAAAAAGGTAATGCAGACAATAATTTATATTTAAGAACTGATGAAGATGGAATATTAATCATAGAAGTTTTTGTTTATGATATCATTTTTGGAGGCAATGATAAAATGAGTAAGATGTTCTCTAAAGAAATGGAAAATGTATTTGAAATGTCAATGATTGGTGAGATGAAATTTTTTCTTGGTTTGCAAATTAATTAGAGTAAGAATGGAATTTTTATATCTCAGACCAAGTATCTTAAGGAAATGTTGAAGAAGTTTGGAATGGAAGATTTTAAACCTGTTGGGACACCCATGGTGACTGGGTACAAACTGACTAGTAATGATGAGACTCAAAGTGTTTTTCAAACAAAGTATAGATCGATGATTGGTGGTCTACAATATCTAACTCACACCAAACCAGATATTTCCAATGCAGGTGGAATTGTGGAAAGATATCAAGTAGATCCTAAAGAGACACACCTTGTCGCTGTGATTTTTTTTTTCAAATACTTGAGAGGTACAATAGAATATGGATTGTAGTATGAAAAATCAGATGATTTTATTTTACAGACTTACACTAATGTTGATTGGGCAGGTAATGTGGATGATAGAAAGAGTATAAGTGGTGGAGCATTTTCCTTGGGAAAAGGCTGGTTTCTTGCTTAAGTAAGAAGCAGGATTGTATTGTTCAATCCACAACTAAATCAGAGCATGTTGTTGCTGCTATAAATTGAACACAAGTTGTTTGGATGAAAGAAATGCTAAAGGACATTAGAATAATTTTTGAAGAGCCAGTGGTTATTATCCATTGTGATAACACTAGCACTATGAATATGTCCAAGAATCTTGTAATGCATTCAAAGACTAAACATATTTCTATTAAGTATCATTTATTGAGGGACAAGGTTATAGAGAAAGAGATTAGACTGGAGTACATTAGTACAAAGGAATAGATAGAAGATATATTTACAAAACCTTTTCCAAAAGATTCTTTTGAGTATCTCAGAATCATGCTTGGGGTGAGAGCCCCTCCCAGTGGAAACTAATTGATGCAGGCATGCATTAGTCTAGTGGCTTTCAGAGCTATATCATTTTTTGGACTTGATGTATGGATCTACTCCTTAGGGGGAGTGATCGCAGGAACACTATGGAGCACATTTGGGTGATTTTGCACTTGGCTGTTAGACATGAAGATTTTAAAAAGCTACACCTTATAGAATATTACAGAAGAGTTATAGAACCCTTTTCCATTGTTTTCAAAGGGGGAAAGATTCTATGTGAAAACCCCTACTATTTTTTTTCAGGATATTTGTGTTGAGGATATTGAGAAGATTGTATTGAGAGAGAGCACTTTTTAGATTGATGGATTTTCCTATATGTTTCCATCAATGCAAAAGGGGAAGATTGTTGGATGATATCATATTTGGGTACTACTTATGTTTTTAATATTCATGTTTTGTCACTAATGTCAACATATGTTTTTGTGGAGTGAACAGACTGGTTATTACTATTGTATGATGACTGACAGAAGTGTACAGACACTGTATGGATGAATCAGAACAATTAAAGATAAGGATATGAATAAGGATGTGTGATGACCTTATTCCTAAGGCTTCTTCACTTAATATTTCATATTGGAGATGTTACAGATGTTTTAGTGAAGACTGGTTTCTGGACTACGATAGTGATGCTTGACAGAGTAGGTCTCTGTGTTTTGGGTATATCTTACAGGTGAAGATGATTCAGAATATGTGAGCTTACAGGATGATAGAAGACACATTGAGGAATTTTTTTTTTATCGATAGTCATGATATTGTTGGTGACGTCAGTTGTGGCATGTATTATGGAGATGATCTATTTTGGGAAGACTTTAGAGATGTAGCGTGTATTATAGATTGTGAGCATGGATTACTGATCTTGGAGTATATCTGATGTATTGTAATTTATGTTTCTTATTTTAGGTACCTTGCATATCTTAGAAAGGGGTTAAATAATTATTTTTATATTAGGAAAGCTTAATTGGCCTACCTAATCAATTATTATAATAAGGTATATATGAGAGATATTTTCTTTTGAAAAGATGTGATAGTGGAATGATGAGAAGGTAATGGAAAGAAAGAGAAGTGCAGAAGTTGCGAAGATTGATTGGATGCTAGATGTAGAGCAGATTTTGTGATTGTAATACTTCATTGGAACTGAAAAAGAAAAGACAATTGCTATCAGACAGTTCACTGGATTGTATATTTCTGATATACACTTGTTCAGATTGTTAATCCTTAAGGGTGGCTTTAACCTTCTTTGGGAAGTGTACCTGGGTAGTGAGCCCACTATTACTCTTGACTCATAATAGGGTATGTCCTTTAACAGGGACTATGTACTGTAATGTTTTAATAAGATCCTAATATGGCTAAATCTTTTAACATGGATACTATACTATTAGTACATCATTTGTAGGTGCTAATTCCCACCGGGGTTTTACCTTGAACAAGGTTTCCTCAACAAAAAAAAAGGATTGTGTCATTGTGTTGGAATTTAGTGTGTTATCATTTGCATTGTGGATTTGGTTTATAAAGGTTAAAGTTTAATAATCTATATAACAACTGATTCACACCCCAGTTGTGCTTGTGGATTGTTATTCCTAACAGTATTTTGTTTATGTCCTTCATGTAGACTGAGTGAACAAGCTTCTTATTTGGTCTTTGTCCTTTGATGTTGAGCCATAGGACTACGTATGTTGAGTAGGCATGAGGAATAACTTCTTACATGGACCCCAGCTCGGAAGTGGCTACATACGTTGTGTAAGAAGTTCCTTAAAAAGTGAAAACATAATAAAATATATTGGGTATAAACATTAAACAATACTAATTGGCATTGTGGAACCCATAAAATCCCTATATGTCATGCATGACTTGGGCATGATCGGAGATGGTAATGTGGATATCATTGAATCCCTAAACTTTATGAGTGATCTGAGTACGAGTGTAGATGGTGAAGACCATTGAATCCCTGAACCTCATGAGTGGTATATGTATGAGGTATATGATTGCACCCCAAATTTTAGTATTTGTCTGTGTGGGTAGATATACTCCCTAGGGTTGGTACTCTTATGTCTAGGTCTACTAGCAGTGATTAGCACCTTGATGTATTATGGTTTGTGGCATCGTGGTTGTGCTTTGGATGTTGGTCTGCATGTGAGTGTTCTCCATGTGTCATTATATTCTACATATATGTGTATTTCATTGGACCACGATACCCTTCTTGTGATTATGCATTTGATTGGTGTGTGTGTGTGTGTTAGCCACTCCTTGCTTGTGTGTGTGTACCTTGTGATTGTGGTCGGGTTACTATCTTTGCAAGCACAGTGAGATGGCCTAAGGGTTTCACATGGTAGATTGGTGATGCACTTTACCACTGATAGGGACCGATGTATAGGTGATGGCCTTCTTCCAGAGATAGATATTTAGGGCATTGAGTGCTCAATGCTACCCCCTCGGTACCTCTTTTCATTGATATATGTATTTGATATTGATGCTAATTAGAGTAGTTTCCTTTATGTTATTATATATTCATTGTTATCGAGTATGTATTTCCTTGGTGTGTGTATCTGGTACTCCCTAGTGTGGAGAAATCCTTGTTATTTAAGTCATACATTGGTGTCAGCAAACCTACCTTGTTGTTAAACTGAGTAGACCCATTTTGTTTAGCTTTTTAACTTATGTTTTTGAATTTGAGGGTACTATAGTGCATATTCTCCCTGAAGTAGTGCATATGACCAAAATAATAACACATATGACTAATAGAGTAGGACATTTGATGAATAATATTGCACATATGATCAACAGAGAAATGCATATGATGAATGTTTTAGCACAAAATAAACAGTGGGTACATCCCAGGTTCTGTTAGAAAAGTAATTTCATATTTGGATACTTTATTTCTTTAGGATTATTTTAAAGTATTCATAGTAAAAATTATGTTTGGGTATGTCATGTTTATCATCATTTTACTTCATTGGGCTTAAAATGTTCTATGTTTTAGTATGCACCGAGGATAATCATGTCTCCTTGATTGACAACCATTGGCAATGGTTTCGTCTTGATCAGTAAGTTTTATAGATGTGTCCCAAGCTCTCATGTGGTACCATGAATGTGCCTTTTCATTCTTGCTTAGAGTGTGAAGTTGTCATGAAACCTTTGGTTGTGTGTATCTCATTATTCTACTTGTATATGATTGTGTGAGGATCATTGATGTTGCATCATTGCTTATGCTTTGGTTATTGGTTATTTTTACACTCTATTTCTTTTTTTTTTAATTTGTTTGTTTCAAAATAAATTGTTAAGGGCATATTTGACCCATTGTTTTTAAGGGTTCATTGGAAGGGCATTACATCTAGTATCAGTGACCATGTTCATACGTTGGGATTTTTGTGTTATGCTCCCATTGTGTTTGGTGTGAGTGGTGTGTGGTTGTATTGATATATTTTATGGTTATCATTATCCCTCTTTACCTTAGTATGGCTTTTTAGATTTGTTATATGTGATTTTCATTTGTATCTTTTTTTGCTCTTAAGGAAGCCTCATATGCGTGGATGTGGTTGACCGAATGACCATCAAGATGATCATGAGGAGGAGCATCATGAGGAAGACCAAAAATAAGAGGAGGAACATGAGTATCACCATGAGAACCATAGAGAGGGTCATGGTGGTAATGATGAGAATCTCCAATTAGTTTAATTGCTTCGGGAGCTTATTACTAGGTTAGGACCTGGTTAGGAGGAATCTCACCATGGGGAGTCTCAATTATCCAATCAAGGTGATTTTGAGGAGAGGAGAGAGCGTGATAAATATTGTACCCCTCCTAGTTTGAGAGTTGAGCATAGGAGATACAAGACAATGGTTGATGAGGATTTTATCCGTGTAGAACATATGAGAGACCTTTTGAGGTCTTGTCCACCTTTATTTGATAGTTCTTACTAAGGCCAAGATTTGGATCTCAGATCTTGAACATTTCTTCTCTATGCACCCATATGTGAGCAACACTAGAGCTCAGTGGTACCATCATGCACCTTAGGAAATTTTTATCTACTTGGTGGCACATAAAAGAATAGAAGCTCTAGTTGGATATCACGTTTGTTTCATGGGAGATATTTAAGGAGCAGTTTTTCGAGCATTTTCTTTCTAATCAGTACCAAGAAGAAGGTTCTAATGAGTTTTACGATCTTTGATAGGGGAAAATGATATTGGATCAATACAAACATAGGTTCTTTGTGATGAGGCAGTAGTCCTACTAAACTCGTGATGAGCTATTGTTAGTGCAATGTTTTATTCAAGGCCTCAATAGTCATACTGTTGGAGATGTTGGTATGCATCATGCTATGACACTTTCCCTTGTCACTCAGAAGGAGAGATTGTATGAGGATAACATTGTTAGGGGTTTTGGTAGCAAGTCCGGTGCATATATTCATAGTGTGCAACCTTTTGGACTAGGTGCATAGAATACCTAGGTACAAACCACAGGTTCTTCCAGGGTATATTCAACACCAACTAGAGTAGGTTTCTAGCAACAATATATGTTGAGGAATTCCTAGGGACCATCTCAGAGGTATGAATCTAGTCGTCGCCAGTCATGACAAGTGCTACACTGGTTCACATCAAATGGATAGGTCTAGTAGTCAAGCATCAAGGAGTGTATCATAGAGTGGTTAGTAGAGCTCCGGTAGGGGCAATTTATTTTAGTCAAGTACACCTACCATAGGTCATAGTGTTGGTAGAGGGGCATCTTTTAATTATGGCCAACAAGGTCATATTGTTGTGCATTGTCCTTAGAGGTCAGTTTCAAGACTGAGTTAAAGGACATCTATTACAGATCCTATTATTGGTGATGTAGGTAGATCCCATAGGGTTTTTGCGTTGATTGAGAACTGTTAAGCTAAGCACCAAGGTACTGTTTTGGAGACTACAAGTGTGTTATATGGTATATCTACCTCTATTATTTTATTTTGGTGTTTCAGATTCTTATTTTATTTTGGTGTTTCAGATTCTTTCATTTCCCCCTTTCTTGTTGAGTGATGTGGTTTAGTGGCAACATGAAAGGTTAATAGTAGGTAGGTTGAGTTAGCCATAGGTCTTAGAGTGGTTGTAGACTCCCTTGTTTGTGGTTATGTGTTGGATTTGGGTACCTTCACCATCATCATAGATATACTTATCCTACTCTTAGGCTCACATGACATTGTTTTGAGTATGAATTAGTTAGCTTCCCACCATGCAAGTATATATTTTCATTATAAGTTGGTGCACTATGTGGATGATATAGGTGGGTGTGTTGAGATTGTAGGGGTCCAAAAACCTATTTTACTTCACATGATCGCAGTCATGTAGCTAAAGTAGAGTATGCGATAGGTTTTTTATTTGTTCATAGTCTTTTTTAGTGACCTTGATTAGGTTGGGAGTTGAGAGGTGTCTCTTGATGATCCCACATTCCCTCGTGAGTTTGCAGATGTGTTTCCAAGTGAGATTTTAGGTGTGTTGCCTCATCATGGCATAGATTTCTATATTGATCTCATTCTCAGAGATGAGCCTATTTCTCGAGCACCTCATCATATGACCATTTAGGATTTGAGTGAGCTTCAATTGTAATTAGAGGATTTTTTGGCCAAGGGACATATTCATTCTAGTGTATCTTCTTGGGGTGCACTAGTCATCTTCATGAAGAATAAGGATGGATCTTTGCATTTGTACATTGATTACCGATAATTGAATAAGGTAACGATGAAGAATCGATATCCCTTGTTGAGGATTGATGATTTTTTTTATCAGATGAAGGGAGTAAGAGTGTTCTCAAAGATATATATTAAGTCACAATACCATCAACTTCGTATCCATGAGGCTAATATATATCATACAAGTTTTCACACTTTATATGGGCATTGTGAATTTGCAATTGTACCCTTTGGGTTGACCAATGCGTCATCGATGTTCATGAGTTTGATGAATGGTGTGTTTCGTACCTATCTTGATTATTTTTTCTTATATTTCTAGAACATATTTTAGTGTCTTTAAGGACTATGGAGGAGTGTGAGGGACATTTGCATCACATTTTGTAGTGTCTATGTGACCATCAATTATTTGGTGACCTAACCAAATGTGAGTTCTTCTAGAATGAAGTAAATTATTTGGGACATATAATCTTTGAAGAGGGTATTTTTGTGGATCCTTCAAAGATCCAAGCCATTATGGATTGGCTAACGTCGAATAGTGTTCCTAAGATTCATTGTTTCATGGGTTTGGTGGGTTACTATCACTAATTCATGAAGGATTTTTCTCAGTTGGCTCATCCTATTACTTATCTTCAAAGGAAAGGGAATAATTTTGTTTGCTTCGCATACTGTGAGTTAGCTTTTCAGGTTCTTAAGGAGCATTTGACCAGTGCACCTATCTCGGCAGTGCCAGATCCTACAAGTGAGTTCATGGTGTGCACTCATGCATCATTGGAGGGTGTTAGGCGGTTCTCATGTAGGAGGGATGAGTGATAACATATGAGTCCCAGAATCTCAAGGATCATGAGTTGAACTACCCCACCCACGATTTGGAGTTAGCAGTGATTGTGCATGCATTAGTGCATTGGAGACATTTTCTTTTGGGTCATAGGTTTGAGTCACATAGAGATCATCGTAGATTACAATATATATTTTCTTAGTCAAATCTGAATGCACAACAACATCGTTGGATGGAGTTTTCTTTGTGATTACAATTTTGATGCTCATTATAATCAAGGGAAGGAGAATGTTGTTGTGGATGCCTTGAGTAGGAGAAGGCATGATCTCTCTATTTTGTCACTTGGTATAGATTTGTGTAGCCCTATCGTAGATTCTTTACCTAGTGACAATTGGTATCAGGAAGTTAGAGCATAGATTGAGTCCAAATGTACCCTTGTGAGATGATTTTCAAGTTACTCTTTGGAGTCAGATGAACTATTATGACACCTTGGACACATTTATGTGCCAATGTCAGGTGATCTTCATTTGTTGGTTTTGTTTGAGGCACATCATGTGTCGTATTCCTCACACCTTGGCACCAAGAAGATGCATCTTGACCTTAGACAATTGTAATTTTGGGCATGGATGAGGTGTGATGTTGTCAATTTTTTAGTTATATATCTTGAGTGTAAGAAAGTGAAGGCAGAGCACTAGCATTCGATAGGTCTTTTTCATCTACATTCCATTCTCGAGTGGAAGTGGGACATTGCTTCTATTTATTTTATGATTGAGCTACCTATGTCTTCGCGTCATCATGATGTTATTATGGTTAGTGTGGACAAGTTGACCAAGGTGGCTTACTTTTCTCCTATGATAAATTCTTATATTGTTGCTTCGATAGCACATGTGTTCATGGAGGATATAATTTGATTGCATGGGTTACCTTGCATGATTATTTCTGATAGAAATATAGTGTTTATTTCTACACTATAGACATCTCTCCAACATGCTTTGGGTGCACAACTCAATTTTAGTTTAGCATATCACCCGGAGACTCATGCTTAGATATAACAGGTGAATTTAGTTCTTGAGGACATGCTTTTCATGTATGTGATGGATCAACAGTCAAGGTGGGAAGACTATTTGTACTTGGTTAAGTTTTCCTATAAGAATGGGTACCATAGTTCTCTTGGCATGTCTCCTTTTTAGGCCTTGTATGTTCAACTATGTCATAGACATTTGAGTTTGGATTGTTTGCAGGATCGTGTAGTGTTAGGTCTTGAAATGATTCAAGATATGGAGCATCAAGCGGTTTATATTAGAGAACATTTGATTACTACTCATGATTGGAAGATGAATTATGTTGATGCCTCTAGATTGGATCGTCACTTCTCTATAGGTGACCGTGTGTTTTTGCGAGTTTGACCATGAAACATCCCCATTTGTAATAGGAAAGGCTCTAAGTTAGTGTCATGTTTTTTTGGACCTTTTGAGATCCTTGGGAGGATTGGTATTGTTTCCTATCAGTTGGTGTTATCACCTAGCTTATTTCACATCCATGATGTTCTCCATATTTATGTGTTGAGGTGATATATTCTCGATGTGACCCATGTTCTTGATTGGGGTGCTTTATAGGTAAAGGATGAGTATCTTTATTTGGAGCCCATCCACATTCTTCATCATTGAAGGTTAACCCCTAGGGTTTGAGAAATCAAATAGGTAAGGGTCCAATGGGACCCGAGCGATGAGACTTCTACTACTTGGGAGCATGCTTCACGATTGAGAGTTTTGTATCCCTATCTTTTTGCAGGCTTCTAGGAGTAATCCTATGCCTAGCCTAGGGGGAGAATGTATTGTTATAATTCATAAATGATGAATTATCACAAAACCCAGTTAACACCTGCATGCAAATAACCTGTCACAAATAAGAGAAAATGAAAACATAGAAGAAGTGCTATGAAAGCCAGAGGCAAAAATATATAATGTAATAATGAATAATTACAAGAGATCAATCCTTATAAAAAGGAGATTGAAACCCTAAAAGGTTAAACCCTAATATGAAAAAATGAATAATTAATAAGAATTAATTATTAATGAGCCCAAGTTTAGCTTAAGTGAAAACAAAGTAATAGGTGACTTAATTAATAAGTCAATATGGTTTAATTAATTAAGTAAAGAACCTATATAATTCAACACCCCCCTTAAGATGAACTTAGGGAAAAGCTAAAAAACTAGGACTAAATGCAGAAATCAGAAAATGGGTCTCGACAAAAAGGCCTGATGAGGTACCCAAGTACAAGGAAATCTATATGAAATGGAGAAAAGGAGAAAAATTGGTGGGAAAAAAACTCCTCTCCAAAAATAGATGGAAAAAATAGTACAAATGCAATGTCTCAAGAGACTCTCTCAAAACCATAAGTACAACTGACCCCCCCACAAGAGAGGATCGAGACTCCAAAGCCCCCTAGAATGATAGAACCCCTATGTCTATGATCAGACCAATGTGGCACCAATGTTGAAGAAACAAAGGCAATAAAAAAAGAAGAGGAAACCCATGAATGTGAGGTGAAAAAAGAAGGCCTAGCTTATGCTCAAAAGAGAACACATGATAATCCTATAATGGAATCTCCAATGAAGGTGGTATGATAGATATGTTGAATCTATCATCTAAGAGGAGATGAATGTCCTTTGATATTTCCTCAATAATTACAATATGTGGCTCGATGCATGGGGCAACAATATCAGGCAATGCTAAACAGGAATCATGTTGAACAAATGTAAACTAAACAAGAGGTGGACGTGTAGAAGTCAAAACACTAGTCTCGGGAACAACACATAAGTTTAAGTGACCCAACTTCACCTCAATAGGCTCTCATGAAAAATGAGAGCTATTTTGTGATAGTGGAGATGGTGGACCAAAATGAGAGAAAGAGTACAAGCGGGAAGAATGATCAACTATCCATGTTGCAACAATATTGCTTGTCTCACTATCTTTTATGTGCACAGAATCTTGTGTGAACTCAAGTGTCTTCCCTGTCCCACTATGAGTAATATAATAGATAGAGAGAAGGGTTAGAGGAAAAATATGGAACACATAGTACATCATTTAATGCACCATAATCAATGGAAATAGATCCTTTCCCACATACAATCATAATAGTGTTATTCCCTATCAAAATGTGTGGGGTAGGAGAAGCCTCAAAAGAAGAGAATAAATCCTGAGAGGATGCCATATGGTGTGAAGCTCCTGAATCTAGTATCCATCTACAAGAGTGTGGACCAGAAGTTGCACATAATGCATGACCCTTTCCTATATCTTGTCCATATGTCTGGAATGATGATGAAGAAGAATACCTATGAGAAGTAGAAGTAATATCAAAGTTTCTCTTCTTAAGAAGAGTTGTCAAATCAAAAATTTGTTTTACATATCCATATATCTTCATCTCATAGCAATGAGACTCATCATGATTGAGAATTTTAAAATAAGCACACTTAGACCTTTCTTTCTTCAAATTTCCCCCCTTAGGAGAAGGTGGGCCAAAGGAGTTCTGAGAACTAGAATCCTTCCTAGACTCTATGATATGTGACTTTTTTTATCCTCCTTCCCTGAAGATGTGTGAGCTGCCAATGCATGGTTTTGTGATCCTAGAAGAGCATCCAACTATGCAATCTTGGATTTCTCTTGTGTCAAATGATCGCAAAAAACCTCAAATGTAGGCATGGTAGATCATGGACCTAAAGCATCCATGGTGGAATAAAATGTAGAAAATAAAATCTAAAATGGACCTTGAAGCTTAGTAATAATTAGATAAATGCACTCTGTGTCAGTCTTGTTCTTACCACAACCCTAAAAAAGTGATCGGAGCGATTTGAAATTCATTATGATTTGAAATTCATTAGAAAATCTTCAATAAAGGGAAAAGAATCAGGTGCCAAGGAAGTCAGTTCTGCCTCAATCTGCATTGCCCTAAACTAATTAATGGTGCTAAAAAGATCTTCAACTTAGTCCATATATCCCAAGGAGTTGTGCAACCCTCCAGGTGAAAAATAAGATTGTCTAAAACATGCAAGGACATCAAACCCATAGCCTCATCCATTTTGTTTCTATATTGTAGAACCTCAAACAGATGCTGCAAATTAGGTTGATTCTCATCCAAACATGACCATAACCCCTTAGACATGAGAAGTCTCATCATATGTGCCTTAGAGGTAAAATAATTGTGTGGAGTAAGATGGTCACATGAAGAAGTTTCCACCATATTGAATATGTTTTAAAGAGAGAGGTTTCTGATTTCAGATACAGAAAATAATAAAAACTATTCAATATGGTGAAAACTTATTCATGTGACCATCTTATTCCACACAATTATTTTACTTGGAAGGCACATATGACTAGAATTCTCATGTCTAAGGAGTTATGGTCATGTTTGGATGAGAATCAACCTGTTTTGCAGCATCTATTTGAGGTTCTACAACATAGAAACAAAATAGATGAGGCTATGGGTTTGATGTCCTTGCAAGTTTCAGATAGTCTTCTTTTTCACCTAGAGGGTTTCAAAACTCCTCGGGCTATATGTAATAAGTTTGAAGATCTTTTTGGCATCATTAATCAGTTCAGGGCACTACAAATTGAGGCAGAACTGACTTCCTTGGCACCTAAGTCTTTTATGATAAAATAGACTATAGATATCGAAAGATCACCAAAATACCTTTCCAATGCCTATTCATTTTAAAAAAATAGAGCCAAGACGTGGAAGTTATGCCTCCCAGAGTGAAAAAAACATATGTTGTCTTTAACTATGTAAAAAGGTATTCAAATAGTAAAATCTAGAAATGAGATGAAAACAATCAAAACGAGCTCGAAAAGAGATTTCTGACGTGTAATATAATAAATTGGAAGATGTAAAATGTGTAATATGTTGTGAGATGTATGGGGAAGATAAGATGTTCCTTTTAACCTCAAATACAAAAAGGAAGGATCCAAATTGATTAACCCCAAAGGAATGAACAATGCATAAATGAATCAATCAATTGGAAATGAGAATAAAGAGGAAGACTTAGATTTCATTTTATAGAAGAGAGTGTGTGATAGATTTAGAAAGATTAAAAACTTTAATTGAAATGAATTGAAGAAAGTACTAACCTCAAAATGCTACAAATATGAAGAATGTTGTTTTTAGGTGCCTGCACTAAGTTTCTGGAAAATCTACAACCAGATCTGGAACAGAAACGCAAAGACGGACAAAACCCAAAAATCTTTTTCTAATCTGGCTCAATTTCGATTTTGACCCAAAAGTCAATGTCACCTTTGACCCAAAAAATTTTATTTTGACCCTGAATTTCTGATTCTAACCCTAAAAAAAATGTCAATTCTGACCCAGAAATGAATGTTATCTTTGACCTAGAATTTTTGATTCTGACCCAGAACATAATGTCGATTCTGACCTAAAATCTCTGACAGAAAATCTATTTCTGAATCTAGATAGTTTATCGAAAAGGGTATTCAAATCTGCACTCCAAATCATTATTCTGAACCTGTCCCTGCAAGAAAAATGGTTTTTTTGTTGGGGGAGGGGTTTGCCTTGGTCAAACCCCAGTTTTGGAATTAACCTCAAAGTATAATTGAAATTACATAAATATAACAAAGTAAATGAACAAGTTCACCTTGCTTGTATTGAAACCCTTGTGGCAGATTTGAATCCGTGGATCCATAAGTATGTATGCACCAAATGGATGTAGAATGTGTCAGATGTAGGATGTCTCAAATCAATTTCTTGTAGATGTTCAACACCAATCTTGAATGGATCTTGGAATAGGAAGAGACTTGGAGGAATGTGGATGGAGAAATCTTCAACAAGAGGGCTCCATAGAGCTTGAATCCTTCAATGGCTACCAATGGATCTCCTTGATGAATTGAATGCTTGAATGTCTTTGAGTGCTTGAATTCTTGATAGTAGATGCTTCCTGCAATAGATCATGCATAGAGTTGTGTTAGATGGTTGATGATTCATGGTTAGAAAAAATGGGAGGAGAAGGCTTCCTTATATATGAATCTAGGGCACAATCTTCTAGAGAGGCCTACAAACGAGAATTAAATTCCAATCAGACCTATATCCCTAGAAGTGGACCTATATTAAATATAATTTAAGAATCATTGCTTCAAAGACCGAAACAGCCGACTCGGAAGCGGGAATTAAATCTTTCCGAAGCCCGACATCTGGAAACCCCAGAAACTTGAAATCTGGACCTTGCGTTAGGAAAAAGGTTGAGGTAGACCTTGACCTAGGTCACTTTCAAGGTCAACCTTAACCAACCTTGACCCAGAAAGGTTGATTTTTACCCTAAGGTCAAAAGTCGCAATTTGCAGTTTAGGGTGCCAGAAACAGGCTGGAGAAAAGTGGGAAATGGGGCAGAACAAGGGAAAAATCTAGATCCAAGTAAGAGACCTGTTCAAGGTGCTTGACATGACCCCAAACCACTTACTCGAAAGGCTAAACCAATCTACAATGGAAGTGCTTCGATTTTCTGACTATACATTTAGCCCCCACTTTAGCAAGAGTATGGACTCGATGCAAACTCTTGGTAAAGAAGATCATGAAGAAAAGATAATCTTATTGAAATCAAAAGGGACAAAGGAATTCTCAAGCCCCAAGGGACTTAAGTCTTTATCAACCCTAAGATCAAAATAAGAGAGACATCACTAGTTAAAGAGAAAAAGAGAGAGGGTGTGGTTACCTCGCCAAATGAGAACTTATGTCCCATTATGAACCACACAAGGAAACAGTGCAACTGGAAAGATGGATTTGAACCGCCTAGTGAATGTGGCTACTCACTAGTCAACCCATCAGGGAGATCTGGTCTTAAGGACACCTTCCTACCTTAAGGGATCAAAACATTGTAAATTAAAACTAGAGGGATCAAGAGATCCGTATAAATTTAAATTGGAGGGATCAAGAGATCCTATAAGGTAAAAATCCATGCTTTAAGGATTAGTCTTTAATCCATAAAGGGAGAAAAGTTTTAAGTTTGAAAATATTTTGAAAGTGCATGTGTGCAAAAAGTGAGTAGAGCGTATGCCCCCATGTTAAAGTCATTGCTAATACTTTAACAGGAGCAATGGCTTTAACGAAAATATAAACAACTCTACTGATTATGTTTCCACTACGAGATGCCCCCAAACAAAGACAAATCAAGGGAAATACCACATAAACATACAAAGAACATAGAAGGGATCTACCTATTGTGGGATCAGTATGATCATAAAATAATATGTACATATAGATATGATATTATTGAAAATGAATTGACATCATTCCCCAAAGAAAGTAGAACTACAATCATAATGGAGGAAAGAAAAACTCAAGAGTTACGAAGAAGATTCTTTTTAGACCACAACATGGAGACCAAAAAGAATCAGTGCTACCATGTCGCAGATCCAAGCGGACTACACAAGGAAAAAATTTATGAACAATAGCACAAGTACAACATAACATGAAAACAACATATAGCAGAGTAAAGATACATATAGAGGAATTATACAACATGTTTGATTCCTTTATCACCTTACACCAAAAAAGTAACAAGGGTCGTATAAAAGAATCTGACAAACATTTAGAAAACACATTATGGGAGAAGCACAATACAATAGGCAAACACAAAAAGGACTACCATGAAGGACAAGCCAATCAAGCACATCGCCTACTCTCCCTATCTCAGTTTATGTCATTTACGGAAGGTGGGCAACTCACAAGAGGGACTATATCCAATATAGTAGGAATAATAGCCAATTCCAAATAAGGTTCCTCTTGAGAATCATGATGTTTGATACTAGGTGTAATTATCAATTGAGTTGAAAGCATATGAGGTAAATTAGTATCAAGATCGATGGTCTCATATTCATTACTAGGATCAATAGGATCATCATGAGTATCCTCCTCATCAAGATTAATTAAAATAGGATCTAAGATGTGAATAGAATCATCATAGTCATTCATCTTAACATCATTATGAACATTAACTTCTTCCAACACATCAGGCATAGGTTGGTCAAAAGAAGGTAAAGAATTTCAAAGAACAGAGGCACGGGCCCTAGCACTAGCCCTACGCTTCTTACGACATTCATTAGCAGATTTGTTATGCTTTGCTTTATTTGAAACATGTTGAGAACTGGGAGGAATAACAATTGGTTCCTTCATAGGTTCTATAGGAGGATTGGTAGGATTCGCAGTAGGCTAAGAAGCGACAATGGGAGGTTGAGTAATAGAGCTAGTATTAATGGATAAAGGAGGTATAGAAGGAGTGGGAAAAAGACCACGGTTAAGATCTATCTGAGGCATGCTTAACTCGACAATATTGTGATGTTTATAGGCTTGATATGAACGAAAAAGGTTATCAGGGCGAGGAGGACATGAATTCGGTAATGAAGGCCAAAATAAATCAAGAGTAGCACAATCTCTAGGCCTAGAAGGTTGATACAAACTATGATTAATTGTTTTCACTTCTCCATTATGAATGAACTTAATATACTTATGAATAGGAGAAGCAATGACATATGGAATTTAACCAAGGCAAACCAAATTTGACTTGAAATTGATCAGAAGTAGGAATGACACTGAAGGTAGTATCTACAACTTTACCACAAAATTCAACAGGCAAGTTAATAGAACCAAGTGAAGGATAGAGAAAACCATTACAAGTTTGGATCCATGCATCAGATGTATCATAACAATCACGTTGTAGGTTTTTCATAAAAAGATTTTCCTCAGTAATGACATTTTTTAAAGATGTGGGATCAACAAGACAACCACGAGAAGGTATCTTAGCAATCCTAACATAAATATAAAGGGGGACCATCGGGAGCCTTAATAGTCTCAGAATCATCAAAGGTGATTGAGAGTTCCCTAGGTCATTTATCCTTAGTTTGTTTCTGAGGTTTAGGTGGAACTTTAAGTTGAAGTGGAGGTGAAGGATCTTGAATAGTAGGTTGAGATGAAATAGCGCACTCTACATGATTAACAATGTGATTGAGATAATCCATCTTTGAATCGTAAATAATATCCACAGAAGGTGGTTGATCGATGGTATTAGTATCATGTGTAGGTAAAGGATTTGTATAGATTTGAATGTTTTGATTAGGAGGAGAGATAAATTTATTCCCATTACCATCAAAATTATCAATAGATAAAGCATTAGAATCAATTAAGTCTTGCACCTTATGCTTTAGAGAATAACATTTTTCAGAATCATGGACATTCTGTCTATGGTATTGACAAAAAGCTTTAGAATCAAAGGATTTTGATGCCATCGTGATAGGGAGAAGAGGTCGAATAGGAGGCAAGGTAATCATATTAGCACTTAACAACCTACTCATAATAGAATGTAAAGATTTAGAGAGAGGAGTAAATGTACAATTCATACAGAAAGCAGTGGATGCAGAAGTGGCATTGTTGGATGCAACAGCAACTTGATCAGCGACTGCATTTGTCTGTTTATTGATCTTGACATAGTTGTTAGGTTTCTGAAACTTATTTGCATTAGCAGCAGTATCACTCTTATCAACTGGATTATGAGCCATTGGAGTGTTGCTCTCAAATTGACTCACTTGTAATTGATAATGATGAAGTGTTGCACAAAGTTGTTGAAAAGAGGTAAATTCAGTAAGCAGATTCTTATCTCTAATATCCTTTTGTAAATTTGAAATAAATATATATCGAATATCAATATCAGGAACATGATAAGAAATATGAGCATACAAATGTTTAAATCTACCAATAAAATCAGTCAATTTTTCCTTAGGGCCCGTTTGGCAGCAGGAATTGGACAGGAATTGGCATTATCTAATTCTGGATAATGCCAAATTCCATGTTTGGGTCCTTGGAAAAAAATGGAATTGGATTTCCGAAATTCTCATTTTGCCCCCAAAATGGGAAATCATCTTCCACCTAAATAGTTGGAATTGGAATTTCAAATTCCAATTCCAATTTTTACAAAAGCAAATTTAATTTTTCGTGGGATCCGTGACTATAAAGATGTATATTATATTGTTATAAGGATGTATATATACATGTGTGTATGTACACACATGTGTATAGATGCATGTGTGTATATGTCTATATATACACATGTATGGTGTGTGTGTGTGTGTGTATATATGTGTGTGTGTGTGTGTGTGTGTGTGTAAACAAATGTGTGTATGTATGTATATATATACACATGTGTGTATGTATATACATGGATACACACTTGTATGTGTATATGTATGGTGTGTATATGTGTGTATATATACACACATGTATGTATATATATGTGTGTATATATATACATAAATGTGTATATGTGTGTATATACATATGTGTGTATATGTGTATACATGGATACATGCTTGTATGTGTATATACACACATGTGTGTATATACACACATGTGTGTGTATACACACATGTGTGTATACACACACATGTATGTGTGTATAAACACATGTGTGTATATGTGTATACATGTGCATATATATACACATATACACATGTGTGTATATATACACATGTATATATATGTGTGTATATACACACATGTATGTATGTATATATACACATGTGTGCATGTGTGTATATATATACATAGATATACACACACCATATTAAAAGAAATTAAAAAATAAAGAATTAAAATTCCTTATGCATCTTCTCATTCATCTTCCGGGTGAACCAAACGGGTCAGACCATGTTCCGGATTTCATTTTGAGGATAAGCATCTTCCTGAATTGACCATATCCAGGATATAGTATTCCAGTACCCAAATGGACCCATGTTTTGTTTACAATGCTTTAAATCAGTTAAGGAAACTTGCAGACCAATGTTATTTTGAAATTGATGGATGAAGGTACTAGCAATTTTAGGAAAAGAATCAAAATAATGAGGTAAAGAACAATACCATTGCAAGGCCTTATCAGGAAAATTTCTAGAAAACAACTTAGCTAAAATCCTATGGTCATGAGCATAATCACAACAAAGGACTTGAAATGTTTTAACATGAGTAACAAGGTCTCCTTTACCATTGTAATTCTCAAGAAGAGGCATATCGGCTTGCTGAGAGACAGTAACATGAATAATGTCTAAGGATAAAGGACTACCCATGTCACATGTAGGAATGCTAAACTTGGATTGGGTTAAAGATGCAAGTTGTTATTGTAAAGATGACACATTTTGAGCCAAACTAATGATTGTGGAATCATTAGAAGAAATAGGTAGCATAGAAACATTAGGAACACTAGGAAAAGTGTAGGAAGCATCAGGAATGGAAGACACAACCGGTGGAACACTTGGAACCATAGTTGGAAGGGAATTGGAATAAGTAAAAGGAACACTATGGTAAGAAGTTTGTGAGGTAGGTAGAGACACTAGTGGAACACTCACGAGAATAGATGAAATTGGTAGAGATGTAGTCATTAAAGGAGGAGTGTAAGTAAGAATGCTAGGTAAAGGAATGGAAGAAGGTCCTTCACTAGTGACAAGAGGAGTGAGTCCTAGATCTTGAGCCTCTTGAGCTAAAGGTTTAACATTCAAATGCACAAGATGAGTGATACCATGCAATAGATTAACACCTTGATCACTATCACGAAGGAATTTCTTAAGAGCCTCTATATCTTGAATGGAATCTTGATTATGGTTTTCTTGAATAAGCCAATTTCCCATTTTATCAAGTTTTGTTGAAAGTTTTTGGATTTGTTCAGGAGGAACTCTTAAATCATCATCCTCATCATGAGATGAATGAGAAGAGTTATGCTCCATAAAAGGATTGGAATCAAGGGTGGTCAAATTGTCATCCGGGATCCTAAGGAAAGGCGAGGAAGACTCAGGATCAAAGGAACCCATAAGTCTACGGCTTCTTCTAACTGGGATACTATAAGTAGGACTAGAAGTAGTAAAGATCATACACCAATGCAATGCAAATTAGCTAATTTAGGAAACACAAGATTTTGATTTTTAATTTTTGAAATGTAAATGAAAGAACATAAAATAAAGCTAATCTAATATGCATGCAAGATCTAACATAAAAATTTAAATCTAACACTAAAAAAGAAAGAGTTGTCTATCACGGGTTCACCAAAATGAAATATAAGAAATTGGAAGATGTATAATGTGTAATGTGTTGTGAGATGTGTGGGGAAGATAAGATGTTCATTTTAACCTCAAATATCCAAAGGAAGGATCCAAATTAATTAACCCCAAAGGAAGGATTAATGCATAAATCAATCAATCAATTGGAAATAAGAATAAAGAGGAAGACCTTAGATTATGTTTTATATAAGAGAGTGTGTGATAGATTTAGGAAGATTAAAAACTCTAATTGAAATGAATTGAAGAAAAGTACTAACCTCAAAATGCTACAGATCTGAAGAATTTTGTTTTCGGGTGCCTTTACTAAGTTTCTAGAAAATCTGCAACCAGATCTGGAACAGAAATGCAAAGATGGACAAAACCTAGAAATCTTTTTCTGATCTGGCTCAGTTCCAATTTTGTCCCAAAAGTCAATGTCACCTTTGACCCAGAATTTCTGATTCTGATCCAGAATTTCTGATTCTAACCCTGAAAAAATGTTGATTCTGACCCAGAAATGAATGTCACCTTTGACCCAAAATTTCTAAGTCTGACCCAGAATCTCTAATTCTGACCCATAACAGAATGTCAATTCTAACCTAAAATCTCTGACAGAAAATCTATTTCTGGATCCTGATAGTTTGCCAAAAAGGGTATCTGAATCTACACTCTAAATTGTTGTTCCGAACATGTCCCTACAAGAAAAATGGTTTGTTTGTTGGGGGGGATGGTTTTGCCTTGGTCAAACCCCAGTTTTGGAATTAACCTCAAAGTATAATTGAAATTGCATAAATAAAACAAAGTAAATGAACAAATTCACCTTGCATGTATAGAAACCCTTGTGGCGGATTCAAATCCATGGATCCACAAGTATGTATGCACAAAATGGATGTAGAATGTCTCAAATCAATTGCTTGTAGATCTTCAACACCCATCTAGAATGGATCTTGGAATAGGAAGAGACTTGGAGGAATGTGGATGGAGAAATCTTCAACAAGAGGGCTCCATAGAGCTTGAATCCTTCAAAGGCTACTAATGGATCTCCTTGATGAATTTAATTCTTGAATGTATTTAAGTGCTTGAATGCTTGATAGTAGATGCTTGCTTCAATAGATCATGCATAGAGTTGTCTTAGATGGTTGATGATTCATGGTTAGAGAAAATGAGAGGAGAAGGCTTCCTTATATATGAATCTAGGGCACAATCTTCTAGAGAGGCCTACATAGGAGAATTAATTTCCAATTAGACCTATATCCCTAGAAGTGGACCTATATTAAATATAATTTAAGAATCATTGCTTCGAAGACCAAAACAGCCGACCCGGAAGCAGGAATTAAATCTTTCTGAAGCCCGACATCCGAAAATTCTGAAAACTTGAAATCTGGACCTTGGGTTAGAAAAAGGTCAATTCTAACCTAGGTCAAGGTCAAGGTCAACCTTGACCTAGGTCAAGTTCAAGGTCAATGTTGACCCAAAAAGGTCAATTTTGACCCTGAGGTCAAAAGTCACAATTTGCAGTTTAGGGTGCCAAAAACAGGCTAGAGAAAAGTGGGAAATGGGGCAAAATAGGGAAAAAAGCCAGATCCAAGTAAGAGACCCATTCAAGGTGCATGACATGACCCCTAACCACTTACTCGGAAGGCTAAACCAGTCTACAATGGAAGTTCTTCCATTTTCTAACTATACACGATGATATCTTGTTTTTTCCGATTTTGACATCGTATGAGCTGGAGGAAATGTTTTTGTCCAGATGTTCTGGTTGCGGGAATAGGTTAATTTTTTTTATGAAAATTTGTCGAATTGGCCTTTTGAAGATGACAGTGAGGTTCGTTTGGACCCAAAGTTCTCCAAAAGATAGTAGCCCCTTGGATTGAAAAAAAACAACCTTCAAACCCTCACAAATCAAACTTTGTCTGTCCAAAAAGGACAAACTTATAGTCGATCTTGACTAATTTCAATATTCCAGATTCAATGGTGAGGTCAAAAGAGACTGAAAATGCACAAAATCTTAGCTTTCAAGACAAGATCCCTCAAAATTTGAACAATAAGTTGCAAGTCTGAAGCTTTGATACCATGTTAGAATTCATAAATGATGAATTCTCACAAAACCCAGTGAACACCTGCAAGAAAATAACCTGTCATGAATAAGAGAAAATGAAAACACAGAAGAAGTGCTATGAAAGCCAGAGGAAAAAATGTATAATGCAACAATGAATGATACAAGTGATAAATCCTTATAAAAAGGAGAATGAAACCCTAAAAGGTTAAACCCTAAGGTGAAAGAATTAATAATTAATAAGAATTAATTATTAATGAGCCTAAGTTTAGCATAATTGAAAATAAAGTAATAGGTGACTTAATTAATAAAACAATATGATTTAATTAATTAAGTAAAGAACCTATATACTCCAACATGTAGTGCCTCCCATGGTTGCATTCCATTCCATGATATTTTGATCTAAGATAGACTCTTCTTTTATTCTGTGATTATCTGCATGGTGAGATGCATTCGATGACAATACATTATTTTGGTTACTAGTATCATAATTGTGCTAGATGGTTAGATTATGTTTCTATTTACCCTTTTGATCTTATATGCATAATGATGTTGTTTTGACATGACATGATGCTTTATGATGATAACTAGTGTATTTTATATTAGAGACTATGGATTCCCTGTTATATTGTGCCTTATTTGTTGTTGGATATTCCAGTTGTTGACTTTCAATGATATATATTCATATGGTCATAAATGATTATTTTAATGCTTTATATTTAAATGAAATGTGTAATTTAAGTGTAATATTTATTTAAATGAAATATACTGAGGAGTAGAAAATAAAATGACCAATGTCATTACATTCTTTATTTCTGATTGTGTCACTACAACATCAGTGTTCCATTAGGCATATTTTATTATTATTATATGTGCTTCAGTTATTTATATTGTGAGCAGCTACACTTGATTTTTTTGTGTTTCAATGAATAGGTACCATACATCATTTTGCTTGATTTATAGGTTTTGAGTGTGTCTTTACCCCCAATAGTAGCACAAGAGATAGTGTCACCGACCATTCATTATTGAGTCAATATCGTCCCTGTATGTTTGATGTATTTGTGACTATTATTTTATGCCCCTGGTATGTGTTGGTAAATATGGATTTCAGATGTATTTTGTGATAGACCAATCAACGTGTTTGTACATTTAGAGTTCTTGTAGTTGTTACATATGAGGTTTAATTAAATGATGATTTTTAATGTGCTTAGAGATTTAATTTTATTGTCCGCTAATTAGCTGTAGTTGAGTTCCATTTTATTGGAATTGATTTAATTTATTTTGGGAAAGTCTATCATTGCTTAATTATTTAAGTGACATTATTTTTAAAAGTCTTTTTGGATTTTGGGAGAAAAATGCTTTTATTGTTGAACATCTGATATACTGAGAGGGGAGAGGTGAATAAGTATATCCTTGAACAATTTATAACATTTGAGTAACTATCCACATAACATACTTTAAACTTTGTTGAAATAAAAATATCAAAATTAAACAACACAACGCAATTTTTTTATCGTGGAAACCCAAGATGAGAAAAACCACAAAGAGGGTTAACTCTCAAGTATTAAGTAACTAGTTAAGTAATACAAAGGGTGGATCACTTCCGGTGTGGCTCAAGTTATCGATTGGCTCATGTTGGTTGGGCTCATTTCCCTAATACAAAATAGCAATAATAGTTGATTATATAAAATTGAACTGATAAGTGTGTATCTAAAAATGAACTAAGTACAGTTCTCAATGAATTACAAATCTTTCACTTTACATGATTACATCAACAATTCACATATTTAGATCATAATACATATGTACAACATAAATTTCATTGCATCACATCAAACTACATTACATTAATGAAAATACACTATCGAGGTTGCTTTGATTATATACCACCATCAATATGCATCCCTTCCATGTAGAATAAACCTATATGTGTCAGCTGAGACCCAAAAACCATGTACCAAACTGAAATGTGTAACACTAGTTGGCCATACCAAAAAATTTGTCTTGTGTACGCTTTGATATGGGTTTGGACCAAAACACTCATATATCACAATTGTCACTGTTAGTGAAACATAGGACCATATGAGGAAGGTGTATCTGTAAGATGCCATACTGACATATCCATAATGATGTCATCAATGACAACCGAAAAATAGGGTAACCCAATAATATCCCCCTTTTTCATTGATGGAAAACCAAAAATTCTGGAAAGCTAAAACTGTAAAAACTCCAAAATATTGAATACTATTAAAAACTTATGACCAACTCTGAAACCCATAACAACTCCCCTTGAGAAGCACAATCCTAATTTTGTTGTCTTCTTTTTCAAAAAAAATTGTAGAAATATTTTTTTTTTATGCTATTTCTATTTGTACTCCCCCTTTTTCCATTAATGAAAAAAGGGGCCATAATACAACTTACTGATTTAAGCACAGTTAGACTTAAAGAACTGCTTCAACCTGTGAAACTCCGCAATCCACTTATATTTTTTGGTATTCCAATCACCAATAGCTTATGTGATAAGGTAGATATGAACAAGAATGGTGGAAAGAAGATCCTCTCCGTCGCCAATAGATATCAGATTAGTCAGATTAAGTTGCTAGGCTGATATAAGCATAACTAAGAGAGGAGATAGAAGGTGCACATATGTCCTGAAGATTTCCCAAAGTAACAATAATGTCTCTCTCTCTGCTATTGTAGAGTCAATAGTTTATTTTGTAGCTGCTCCAAAGAAGTTCTACCGAATCCATCTAGATATTTTGATATCTTGTATGATTTGTATGCATTTTAGATGGATAATTCAATGGTGTCCATTTCTTGCTTGATCTTCTCCGTGGCCTCATGCCATTGCAAGGTATAATCAAATAGAGAGTTGTCATCTTCAATTAATTCTTTCCCTTGATGATAACAGACTCTAGATCTGTGAAGGCTTTGTTATACTTGTTCTAAAGCTGCAAAAGTATCATTTTTTGGTCTCTTTTTCTCTCATCGAAATCTTTCTATCTACAGAAGTTGTTAACTCTTTAAATGCATTTACAAGTGTTTTACATTGATCCTTTATTTTATATGATGAATCAACTATACATGATGGAATAATGCTCTGAAGAGCTGAAATAGTTTTCACAATTATTTATTCTCTTTTCTTCTAACTCTCTCAATATAGATGACAAATATGTCATTAGTATTTAAATAATACTTTTTTTAGTTAAAATTGAAGTATAATAAAACATTTATTCTGAAGGGGTGTCAGTTGCTGACGGTTGGTAGACTTAACCAACCATCGAGCACTATTTGTATTCGGGTTGGAACAATTCATGTTGTTATTGATTGTACAGACATGATATGCTATGAAAAGATTTATTTTTCTACCAAAGTTATTTGCACTGTGTTATTTCTGAGTTATATGTTATTCATGTTCTATTAAATATTCATGTTTTCTCTATATGAAACAATACATCCATAGGGAGTAAACATTTTGGCGCCATTGCCATGTTTGAATATGGAGGTCTAAGCAAGTGTAATTGGTAAGGATAGCGATATAATGGGTCATTCCTTTGATCAACAAGTACTGGTGACTGATAGAAACACCGAGGACAATAGGGAAGTAACCTGAGAAGACTAATTGACACGAGATTTGGTTCAGGCATGGGAAGTTTTAGTTGACCAATACATGCAAAAGGAGGCTCAGGAGAGAGCAGACCTGGCTAACACGGTATGTTGTGAACTCACAATGAGCCCTCTAGTGTATGAACTTTTGGGAAACCTTCTAAGATTGTTGGCTCGCACATTGATCTAGTTCCAATAACAACGTGAGGCTAGAGAAAGGGAACATCACAGACAACAAGTAATACAAAAATACAAGGACTAGAACCAAAGGGAAGAGAAGGAGCACAACATAAGTAGACACCATACCTCTAAAAATTTGAATAATTAATGTCCCTTCTACTGAAAAAGGACAGAAGGAGATGTACTAAGAAAGAGACAAAATTAGAAAGGGAGGCCAAAACCTTTGTAAGAATATCTTTGTGTATCTAGGAGAAAAGGGAGAGGCAACATCGCTTGCAGACACTTGTTGAGGAATCTCTAAGTCCACCACTAAGCAGAAGCTGCAGTATCAGTTGAATTCAAAGTGTCGGGAGGCAGAGGTCGAGTGGTGAGGAAGGAGGGATACCACCCACAAGACAAAAGTGGGAATAAATTGCAAGGAACTTACCACTCCCTAATGAAGCAGAGGAGGACCTTACTGACCAAGTGAGTAGTCCTTCAATACATGTGGTGATGGACAAGGAAATCTTGGAGAATGATTCCCTACCAACTGAACTGTCAGTGCACTCTAAAGGCAAAGAAGGTAATGAGGAAAGATTCCTTGAGTGGGAGGTAATAGAACTATTTGAAAATACCATGTAGTTTATTAAGAACTTAGCTATATCAGAGGATTCCAGAATACGGGGGTTAGAACCAGAGACTCTTAGGAGAAAGGAGTAATGGTATGAGGGAGGTAACTAAGGTGGGTACAACCCCAGTGGATATGTTGAGAGCTTGTGCATTCCTAAGAATACATGAGAGGTACGAGAACATGGAGCAATAACCACTTCATTCAGCTCACACGTACACGGTGCCGACCAACCCAAAAAAATGGTAAACACCCTAGAGAGAAATAAATCTTCAGAAGTTCATGGGTGGATTAGAGGATCCTTCCCAATACTGCAAAATCTATGAAACCATATGGCAGGCGAATGGTGAATACGATCATAAATATTGGTTGAAGGCATTCCTGACTACCTTACATGGCATCTCCATTGACTGGTATACAAATCTTCCAAGGGCATACAAGACAACATGGAAGGACCTAAGGGGGGAATTCGAGGAAGAATTCAAATTGTTGCATGATGATGATGAGGTCATAGCCAAGATATAAAGTACGAGGCAGGGGAAGAATGAGATTGTAAGGGCCTACAACCGTAGGATAAAGGAACTCCTTGGTAAAATAGAAAACTAACCAGCAGATGGACTAAAGAAAAGGTGGTTCATCTAAGGACTGATTCTATCCTTACGAAAGAAAATGAAAGTGGTACCCTCTTCTTCCTACATAGATGTCTATAACTGCGCTATGGACATCGAGAGTGATAATAATACATCTTGAGGGAAGAAAAAATTCAGTGACGATGACAACATGAACAAAAGTGATGGAGAATCTAAAACTGCATAGGTCCTCCAAAGGTAAATGATGTGAATGATGAAGGAGATGAGAGCTGAGAAGGAAGCCATGAGGGAGGGAAAATAGTTGTGGTGTATGAACTATAAGGTTGAAGGCCACACAAAGAAAAATTATCCCAAGAAGTCATTTTGTGACATCTTCCAAGTACTAGGGCACTCCATTAAGGAGTTGTCACACAACCTAAAAGCAAGGAGCACTCAAGTGCTCTTCACTTAAGGAAAACATGAAACTCCACTACGACACGACACATACATACAAACTCTAATGCCTCATCAGGAAGGTACCACAATACCCAAAAAGGAAATAACAACAATAATAATAGAAATAACAACACACCTAGAAGCTACGTTAAGTACGATGCGAAGGGGTGACCCATGATATAATGCCACAGATGCAATGAGTGGGGTCACTTAATATGGGACTTCCAAATCAATCAAGAAGGTGGAAGTATATTGTGTAAATTGGTAAACATGTTAGACATAACAAACCTAGAGGAGGAGGTGTTGGTAATCACAAGGACGTAGGCAACAAAATGCCACATACCTTGACCCCCGTACGGAGAAATAAATATTAAGGGAAGAAAAATATGACATGATACATGCAATCAAGCTGGAATGAAGAAGGTTGCATATCACTTCCATCACTCCCCTACGATCAGTGTCTAAAACAAACATTATGAAGCAGATGTTGCAAGCCACTGTACCCGTACGAGTGATAGACCTATTGGCGACCATGCCATAATTAAAGGTGGAAATTACCAATGTGATTGGTAAAAAAAATAATGACCATACTAATGATAGGTTGGCTAACACTAGGAGGTCAAATGAGGAACAAAAGGGCAATTCCACCACAGATTCAATGTTATTGGCAGTTGGTGTTAGGAGGACCCTGACAGTAGCCGAGATGGAAATCATGGAATGCAAACTACCAAACACCATTATGGATGGAGGGTCTGATGTAAACATACTCCCAGAAGAAACATGGAAAGCACTCAACAAGCCAACACTCTACTCATCAACCTTCCATTTTGTGGGTGTCGACTGACACAACCTCAAATCGATTGGAACACTCATGACCCAAAAGGTTGTCATTGGGGTCCAATAGTTCTTTTTGGACTTCATAGTGATTTTATTGGAAAATAAAGGGTATGATTCCCTTCTTGGAAGAGGTTGGTTGATCACAGCAAGGGATAACCACAACTAGAAGAAGAACATGCTCTCAATTGAGAGTGATGGTAAGAAATATGTCATTGACCTGTGAAACTAGGTTTCAGTTAGGAGTTGGAATCATACTTTGAGTTTGAAGGAGAAGAATTTAACATGGAAGGAGGGATGGAAGCTAACGAAAAATGGATATTGAAGTTGGGAATTATTGTGAGGATGAGACCAATTCCCTCAACAGGTTGTTTCATTGGCAAATCAAAGACTATGAAGTCTTCCATCCGGGATGTAATATGTTGGGGATGGAAGAAATTGACGTGGAGAGTGATAATTTACCTCTTGAATATGAAGAGTGAAAATAAGGTGTGGTGAGAGTGGATGTCACGCCGACCTAGTGGTTTGATAGAGATAAAGCAATCAAGTATGAAGAACAAAGGGGGATAAAAAGGAAGAGGGAAGATAAAGGTGGTGACAGAAGCAAGAAGCACATAAGTACCCAAAAGGTAAGTAAGGAAAGAAAATAATCAAAAGTAAAGTTTTATTTGAAATATATGAAAGTCAAGAAATTAAATTCAAAAAAATAAAAAATAAATGGCGAAAAGCAGTTCTTGGAAAAATGGGAGTCAGAAAATAATGACAACAAGAAAGAAAAAGTCACACTCGAAAAATTAGAAAAAGAAGAAAAATTAAAAATAGAAACCCCATATAATAAAGAAACAAAGGTTAAAAAAAGAGGTGGTAGTTCAATTACATTGACAGTGGGCATGAACAAGTGTGTGAGAAACTGGAAAATTGAAGGAGGAAGGGCCCATTGAAGGGTTGTCTTTAGACTTGCTACCACTGTAGGACAATTAACAACCAAAGCCACCACTATACAGACTTCAACCTCACTCTAGAATCATACGAGATTCACATCTGGGCCTCTTGCCACTATAGAATACCTCCTTGCATTGCCATTGTATGACTACCTCCTTACATTGCCACCATACAACTACCTCCTTGCATTACCACACTACAATAGTTGGGATCAAATTTTGACACCAATTTGCGATGACACTACCATTTGTGTGTGATTTTTTGTGTTTTTTTCCAAGTGCCCCCGATGTTTTTGTAATAGCGATGGTACTGTCAGAATTGCGACACCCACGTGATTATAAATAAAAAAGAAAAATAAAAAGAAAGGCTCACTTCTAATTTAACGTGATCACATACCGTCGTGCACGAAGAGGGCCTAACTATGGAAGATTGGAATCTTGGTATATGGTAGCCATGACTTGATCAGCTAGGCATTCGAGCTTTGTATTCTCATTAACTCAACTTCATTTTGATGTCATTTGTTGATTTAATGGCACAATATGAATGTTAATACTAGCATTGTTGGCATTGTTAATACTGGAAACGCCTTGATGGATCGCGGGCTGCAAGCTAGGGCATCATGCATTGTTTATGAGCTCACTATTTAATAGTGGCATTGTTTACATCTTTGCATTTAGAATGCTTGATGACCCATGAGCTTTGAGAGCTAGGGCATCGTTGCTATTACTTTCAAGGCATTGTGTGAAGTGTTTGATCTCTCTTTATTTGTTTTGTTATTGATATTCACTATGCGGTACTCCCCATTTATGATAATTTCATGAGGAAATGTCTTGATGGATCGCAAGCTGCAAGTTAGGGCATCATGCATTATTTATGAGCTCACTGTTTAATACTGGAATTGTTTACATCTTTACATTTATTATTTATGAGCTCACTGTTTAATACTGGAATTGTTTACATCTTTGCATTTCTAATGCTTGATGACCCATGAGCTTTGAGAGCTAGGGCATCATTGCTATTACCTTCAAGTCATTGTGTGAAGTGTTTGATCTCTCTTTATTTGTTTTTTTATTGATATTCACTATGTGGTACTCCCCGTTGATGATCATTTCATGAGGAAATGTCTTGATGGCTCGCAGGCTGCAAGCTATGGCATCATGCATTGTTTAATAGCTCACTGTTTAATACTGGCATTGTTTACATCTTTGCATATGGAATGCTTAATGACCTATGAGCTTTGAGAGCTAGGGCATCGTTGCTATTACATTCAAGGCATTGTGTGAAGTGTTTGATCTCCTTTGTTTTTTTTTCTATTGATATTCACTATGTGGGACTCCACATTTATGATCATTTCATGAGGAAATATCTTGATGGCTCACGGGCTGCAAGCTAGCGCATCATGCATTGTTTATGAGCTCATTGTTTAATACTGGCATTCATTTACATCTTTTCATTTGGAATTCTTGATGACTCGTGAGCTTTGAGAGCTAGGGCATCATTGCTATTACCTTCAAGGCATTCTGTGAAGTGTTTGATAGCTCTTTATTTGTTTTTTTATTGATATTCACTATGTGGTACTCCCCGTTTATGATAATTTCATGAGGAAAAACATGGTATCTTCTTTCCTTTTTGTAACATTCTTCTGAGTGCACATGTCCTGTAGCATGGTTTTTCTTTCAGAAGTGTATGGCTTGACTATGCACATGCATAATTGTAGATGAGGATCAGTAATAAGATGTCATTCATTGCTTAGATCTTCTTGATCTAACCCCCATCTCTCTTTTCTTTGCATGTTATGGATCACACATGAGCACATTGGTTTTATACCCGGGTCAAAAATTCATCACTTCAGGCAATGTCTGGTACCCTTATTATTTATGTTCATCCTCTTATGTATGCCTGTACTCTTGCATATTCTTCTGAAAGTTGGCTATGCTCACAGCGCCCCAAATGATTTTATCTTTCAATTTCTTTCCTTGTATAGTAAATACAAGTTATTTGGCATATATATAGTATATACATGTAATCTTTAGATGCATAAATTTATTTTCCTTTACATGTATCTTTTCATGAAATGAACACAAATTAAACAAGATCATCTAATAATGCAAACT
>MU227181.1:572008-593294 GCA_018584345.1 Thuja plicata
CAACAGGTCGAATCATGCAGGCAGACAGGATGAATAATCTCATATTCAGTCTTGTGTGTACCTGGTGAAGAAGGACTATGTTGAAGTGTATGGTGAATTAACAAGGCCAAATTTACCACATACAACTACCACTTTGCATTTCCACTGTGAAGATCGTGCCAATACCATTTTCCACTATACGACCACTTTTCGAGTGTGTTTCCACTATATGGAACTAGGAACCATGAAGATTGTTTGTCACTGCCACCGTATGATTCATCTATTGGGTTGTCTATGTATGGTATAGACCCCTACAAACTACCTTCTCTATTGACAGTGTATGATATAGAAGCATCCTTCCTATCACCATATGGTATACTCATCTCTTTGCTACCTTTTGGGTCACATCTGTGGTATTATTTCAACTAGTAATACCAGCCGAGGGTGCTGAGAATGAGCCACTACTTGTCAAGGGTGAGACACTACTATCCGAGGGAAAGATATTGCCAGTCGAGGGGACATTTCTTGCTGAGGGTGAGATGCTACTAGCCAAGGGAGAGACACTACCAACCGAGGGAAATATGCTTCTAGCTGAGGGTGAGACACTGCCAGGTGAGGGTGAGACACTGTCAAGCCAGGGTGAGACACTTCTAGGTGAGAGTGAGACACTTCTAGGAAAGGGTGAGACACTACCAGCTGAGGGAAAGACACTTCCAATCGATGGTGAGACACTGTCAGCCGAGGGTGAGACACTACCAATCAAGGGTGTTGACGGTGAGCTAGTCCTAGCTGAGAGTGAGACACTTCCACCTGAGTGTGTTGAGGGTGAACCACTACCAATAGAGGGTATTGAGGGTGAGACACTGTAAACCAAGGGTATTGAGGGTGAGATGGTGCCAACTAAGGACTTTCCAAGGGTGAGTTATATGCCAACATTGACTCATGGTTTTCAAAAATTCCACCAAAGGCCCCACAACTTCCAATTGAGTCTCTTAGATCCTTTCAAAAACTAAAAGGATATCATTGGGGGACTGTGATATGGTGTTACAACTAGAAAATTTGAATCGTCACCCCTTAGTTGCCCATGTGGCAAGAAATTCCTCAAGTTTATGCAGGGTGAAAATTAAAAGGGTTTTGTAAGATGTTTCATAGTTGAAGGATGGTCACAGGTGGAGACAAAAGAGATGGCCACTGCATGGCGATCTCCATGGCCATAAGTTAGCGGTCATCATGACCGAGTTATTTGTGAGCTTCGTGGAATGAAAAATTTCTTTAGGGATATGTTATTATGCCACAACCACCTCATCGTGGTAGTAGAGGAGACTGGTACAACCCGAGATAAGGCCACTCAATAGATCAAATAATAACATAAGGCATATTTAGAGTTGTTCGAGAATAATTGGGCATAGTTATCATAGGAACACTCTTGGGTGACTACTCTAGAGACTGCGATAGTCCATCTTTGTGAACAACTAGCACAAAGGAACTCACAATCGGAAAGGAAAGCAATAGAACTGGCGACTCTTTAGGAGGGGCTGAAGGGAAAAGGTGTTGAACTTGGAAAAATGAAGAAGCGAGTGATGGAGACCTCCAACATGGTCTACACAACTAGAGAGCTAGAGATGTTACCCACTTAGTGTCTTCATTTCCTACAACAACAATCTAGTCCCACAACTTCTCCAGTTATTGCTGATTGTATAGACATGATATGCCATGAAAACATTTATCTTTCTACCAAAGTTATTTGCACTATGTTATTTCTGAGTTATATGTTATTCATTTTCTATTGAATGTTCCTATTTTCTCTATATGAAACAATATACCCACAGGGAGTAGACACTCAACATTTCTTCATGCGTAGTAATTGCAATGCATTGACCAAACTAAAACTTTTTCCTGGGGGTAACCTATGAAATCTATATACAATATAAAAGTGGTGACCGACTAAATCATAAGAGGTGAAAGAATGAAAATCCTTAAAAACTTACCAGAAACGGTGCCAGTGTCCCCTTTTCAGTTAATCACTTCAATCTTAGGTTCTTTTTCCGCACTCCTTCCTGAACTAACATGTACAATACTATTGATAGTAACCAACTCAGAGACAATCTCATCTTTTCTTTCTTCATCTATTCTCCTTTCTTCCTCTTCTTTTCCTTCGTCTTGCTTTTCTATTTTCTTTTCCTTTATTCCATCTTCATCATTTTTGATCTTAGACTTCTCTCCTGATCTGTTAGTATCAATGCACTTTTATGATTCCTCTATACTGACTACATCATTATATTCTCTATTTTCTCTACTTCTTTTTCTATTTCTCCAACATCTTCTTGAATTTCATCAATGCCCACAAAGCACCTACCGGTGTGACATTCATCACTGGAGAGAGATATAGCTCTATAACTAGAGGATTTTGATCAATTGTATACATCTTCATCATTAAAATCAGAAGTGACATTTTCTTTTCTTGTTGAACTAAGTAATGTGGAAGGACCCATGATGTTATCACATGAAAGCATATTTAGTTGGCCAATCAAGGTGGTCAACTCAGTAATCAAATCTTGTTTTAAATGAACTACTTCTGATTTACTTTCCATGAGAATGTGTATCCTCTTCCTTGTTCTACCAATTGTACCTTTTGCAACACAAGTAAATAATGATATATATTGTTTTCCTACTATTGCACAAACTTCATCCAATGCTACTTTTAAAATAACATCATCTACTTGTTTTGCTTCCATTCTAATTTTTTGTAACTCATTCCATAGAGATTCAGGAACTTCATTTCTATAAATATTAATATCTACATCTAACCTAGCTCCATACTTTACAAAACCTTCAATAATAGTTTCTTTTTTTACAGGGGAGGTAGGACAATATAAATTCCCTACTTCACTTCTACCATTATTAGCTAAAATATCAAACAATATTTACGAATCAAGAGGATCCAAACCAAGGGATACTTGACATACCTCCTTTTCTTTCTTGTCTTTTCTTACATGGATCTTTAATCTCTCTTTCTCCAAGTCCTAGTCAGACTCTATCAGATCATCAAACTAATTTCCAAAGTCCACAAGAATAGGATTAACTTGGGAACTCTTTCTTGTTTTCTTGGTAGTAACCATTTGCAGATGCAAACTTCTTCCTTTTCTTATAGGGACTCCCTTTTTCAGGTTTCTCTATCTTTACTACAAGAGTAGGGGCTATAGTAGTACTAGAATAATTCATAGCAGAGCTTTCTGTGATTCTATACAAAATGACCGCTTGCTCCTCTTTTGTAATACCAAAAAATTCCTAGGCTTCCTTTCACACTTTGTCCACATTCTTCTAAACATTTTTAGCTATCTTCTTGTTGTGAATTTCCATTTATTTTTATTTAATGGTGTCAAACCTCTCCTTAGATGTATCTATGGGAATTTCAAGGATTATCCTCTCATACTTCTCAACCAATTATTCAAAGACTTCATATTCAAGTTCCAGTACCCACTACTTTCTCAGTTACACAACCTGCATAATGCAATTGTCGATTGTCACAATGCCGGTAATATCATATTTGTACTTTTTGATCACTAAACAGGGGATCCTATCTCAGTTGTACATTTTGTATTGTAGAACAACAAAGAATTTGGTGAAACATACACCTCTATCAACATTTTTCTTGAATTTCCTTCTTAACCACTTGTCAATTTGATGAGCTACCAAATTATCCTTAGTCCACACAATATGTCCATGTTCGGGTAGAGTGTTAGAAAAGTAGAATAATAAACATATAGCCAAAATTTTGAAATGAAACGCAACATTTTTCTTGCTTGTATTTATCATCTTTGGGTTCTCAATAAATTGATCTTCAATGAGTTCACACAATTCATAATCAACACCTCTCTCAACCATCTCATAAGCTACAAAAACTACCATAGCTGAAATGGAATTTTCTCGGTTCGTATGATAAACTTTATTTCCACTTATTCGTACAATAAACCTTATGTCCAGGTTTGGAATTGGGTTGATCACTAGTGATATTCCATTGGAAATGGCATTCTTAAGTGCTTTGACATCTTAAGTTTTAACATACTTGATCTTCGGTACTATATCAATGTCATTTAGACAAGTCACAACTTTCACAACTTCATTTATCAATAAGTGGCAGTCATCTGGTCAAAGAAACTTGTCATGGAAGAAAATTATCGTCATCCTTACCCATTTATCATCATAATAGAAATTAGGGAAACTATTGAACACATCCAACTTCTTGTCAACCAAAACCCTAAACTCAGGTTTAACATTCCCATCTTCGGTATCCAACACTTTGTGCCATAAATCAAATAACTTGAAATGATCAAATTCATCTAGCTTGTACATCTCATTCTAACATCTTTTGTAGGAACCACTCTATGCAGAATGTAATAAAAAACCCATCATATCATTCTTGGTGGATATATAAGGGCATGAATTGAAATCATTGAACACCCTGAATACTCTAAAAGCCCTAGCTCGCACTCTATTCTCATTTTCGCCTAAGCACTTAGAAATCTTTTCGCATTGGGAGAAAATGACTTGCAAAAATCCATATTTAAGGTATAATCTCGAGATAAGATGTCATTAATCACATTTATTACACCATAACCCCACTGTGACCTCCTTTTTGAGAAGGAATATTCCTTTCCCATTTCATTCTATTGAAATCTCCCCGATAGAGTAGATTTGGTATGATCACATTATTCAGGATCGGAGACAGACACACATTAATTTATCCCCCTGTCTGATAGGTGCGAGATCACGAGTTTTTGGAACACCTCTGTACTAGAGCCAGAGCTACCGTCACCCTTCTTTATCCATATTTTTCTCATCTCTTCTTTGTTTTTTTCTTTGTCAATTCAATCTACTTACTATCAACTGATCTACAGGACCTTGCTAAGTGACCAAATTTATTGCAACTAAATCATCGATTGCCCTACTTCTTCTATCTTGACCTGCACTGGTTAGCTTTATGTCTATATATACATAACATGTATAAAAATAACTATTAAACTTATTGCTATGATTATTAGGTTTCGTACATTGACTTGCCTTTTGACCATAAATATTGTAGTTAAAACATCTACTAGTAAAGTATCTATTATTTTGATTCGGCCTATTTCTATAATTTGTTGCTTTATGTCATGGTTTATTGCAATTGAAATAAAAACTATTAAAATAATAAGGTTTCATACTTACCTAGGGTTTTACTGGAGCCTTACCTTTATCCATTCAAATCAGGCATGGTCTTATCTTCACTTACTAGAATTAGTTCATCCTTTTCTTAGATTATTTTGTGAGAGCATTCACTGGTATCGCATCCAAGTCCTTTCTTACTTGCCAAAGGTCTTTGACTATTCAATATATCATCTAGCTTCTCTGAACTGGATTTGACCCTTTCTTTTCTCTTCTTGGTTTCTACTTGATTTGATTTGGGAGACTTGATTTCTTGTTCCATTCAATCACATTCATCATATTTTCTCTTAGTTTTGTTATTCAAAAGCTTCTTGGTCTTTTCATCTTCTTCGCCTTTGGCTCTTAGATCGGTGATGGTTTCATTTGCTAATTTGAGCTCATTTCTTACGTTTTTGTGCCTTGATTTGAACTTTCAGGTTTTCTCTTTCAATATTCAGATGCAGTCATTTGCCATCTAATTTTTTTTTGATAAGACTTTGTTCTCATCTTCAATTGATTCCAGGTCTTCATATACTGACATGAACTCATTCTCATCCATCGTGAATATCAGTGTAAAATGTTCAACCTCTTGGATCTCCTTTGAGTGGTTAGACTCTTCCAAAGGAACTAGCTTTGATACCATTTGTTAAACATCCAATATACTGAGAGGGGGGGGTGTGAATCAATATATCCTTGAAAATTTAAATTATTTGAGTAACTGTCCACATAACATAATTTAAACTTTGCTAAAATAAAAGAACCAAAAGCAAACAATACAACATCATAGAACACCAATTTTTTATCACGGAAATCCAAGATGGGAAAAATCATGGACAAAGTTAACTCTCAAGTATTAATTAATCGGTTAAGTAATACAAAGGTTGGCTCACTGTCAGTTGGGCTCATTGCCATAATACAAAAGAGCAGTAATAACTGATTATACAAAATTGAACTGATAAGTGTGCATCTACAAATACACCGAGTACAGTTCTTGGTTAATTGCAGATCTTTCACTATACATGATTAAATCAACATTTTGCATATTTAGATCATAATACATATATACACTATCAATCACATCGCATCACATCACATTACATAAATAAACATTTCTGAAAATACAACTATTGACATCACCTTGATTATATACCACCATTAATATGCATCCCTTCCATGTCAGCTAAACCTATCTGTGTCGACTGAGATTCAAAAACCATGTAACCAAACCAAAACGTGTAACAATAGTCAACCATACCAAAAAATGTTTCCCATGTACGCTTCAATATGGGTCTAGACTGAAATACTCATATGCTGCAATTGTCATTGTTGGTGAAACATAGGGATGTATTAGGAAGGTGTATTGGTAAGATGTTATATCGACAAATCCTGGATGATGTCATTAATGACAACTAGAAAATGGGGCGACCTAATATTTAGTTGAGGAAAAGAGTCCATTTCCTCACTTTTGCTTGTTGAGAATTTAGATTTTTCTCCAAATTGTTTTGGAGGTGATTGATCCAATTGTCAGATTCTTGTGAGTAGCGGTTCGTTGGATTCGTGTCGCGATTCCATAACTTCTTATGGAGCCATTTCTATTGCTGCGAAAAAACCAATTTCTTTTCTTTTCTTTCATGTTTTCCCACTTTGTGTGAGGTAGGGCTTCTCACATATTTTGATTTGCTTCATAGTTTTTCTAGAAATAAATTACAATAGATCCATGGGCTGAAAATTAATATTCCTCCACATTTTTGTGTCATTTCATTACTCGGTTAGGTTTGTGTAGGCATAGTATGCTTTTAGAAATTGTGGTTTTCTTGGTGTTATGCTACCTGTTTTTCCATGTGAGCCTGAAATGAGAATTTTATTGTAGATTTGGGATGTTGGGTGTATTCTGGAAAATGAGTTTTAATTTTGTAGCTTGAAACCAAGTTTTATTTTTGGGTGTTTTTGAGCTCACCTTATTTTGCATACCATCCAAAACTTGTTTGTTGCCATGTTTGGCAAAAGTGAACTATTAGATGTAGTAGTACTCCATGTTTGTAGTAGGATTGTGGAATCAGAATGGATTGAGAACATTCTAGATAATTGATATTGCAATTTGAACTTATCCTTTTGATATTAAAATGCCATTTTTACATTGCTAGATTTTGCCAAATTTTTGGTATTTTATTGCTTTTCAAAAATTTGAGTCTTCCTTATGTTCTAACAAGATGATTGATGGATTTTATCAAAATTTGCGCTCTTGGAAAAGTGGCCAATTAAGCAACTTTCTATTTCTTCCTTGTGTTGCTTCTGCTTGGCTTGCATACCTTGAGTGTTTGGGAGTTGATTTGTCCTCCTATGATTTCATGGTGATTGTTGGTGCTTTGTGATTTACGTCCTTGGTATAGACCAAGTAGACAATATGTTTTATGCTCATTTCCTCAGTGATGACCAAGTGGAAAAAATGTGATATATCATGTCCCTAGTGAAGATCAAGTGGACACAACCTTTTATTCCTGTCTTTGGTGTAGACCAAGTGGATGAAGTCTTTTGTTTATGTCCCCAGTGTAGATCGAGTGGACAAGCTTCTTGTTTGGTCTCCGTCCTTTTATGTTGAGCCATAGGACTAGGTATGTTGAGTAGGCATGGGGAGTAGCTCCTTATACAGACCCCAACTTGGAAGTGGCCACATAGGCCACGTAAAAAGTTCCTTAAAAAGTGAAAATATAATAAAATATACTGGGTACAAATATTTGACAAGACTAGTTGGCATTTTGGAACCCATCGAATCCCTAAATGTCAGGCGTGACCTGAGCGTGAGCGTAGATGGTAATATGGATATCATTGAACCAAACTTCATGAGTGATCTGAGTGTTAGTGTAGATGGTAAAGACTATTGAATCCCCAAACGTCATGAGTGGTATATGTGTGAGGTAGATGATTGCGCCCCTGATTTTATTATTGGTATGTGCGGGTGGATATAATCCCTATGGTTGGTACTCTTGTGTCTAGGTCTAGTAGAAGTGAGTAGCACCTTGATGTATTGTAGTTTGTGCCATTGTGGTTGTGCTTTGGACATTGGTCCATATGTGAGTGTTCTCTATGCGTCATTATACTCTTCATATATGTGTATTGCATTGTACCATGATACCTTACTTGTGATCATGTATTTGATTGGTGTGTGTGTGTGTGTGTGTGTGTGTGTGTGTTAGCCACTCCTTACTTGTGTGTGTGTACCTTGTGATTATGGTCGGGTTACTATCTCTACGAGCACAATGGGGATACCTGAGGGCTCCACATGGTAGGGTGGCGTTGCACTTTACCATTGACGAGGACCGATGTATAGGTGATGTGGACTTCTTCCAAATATAGAGATTCTGAGCATCGAGTGTTGAATGCTACCCCCTTGGTACCTCATTGATATATGCTTTTGATATTAATGCTCATTAGAGTAGTTTCCTTATGTTCTTATGCATTCATTGTTATCGAGTGTGTATTGCCTTGATTTGTGCATCTGGTACTCCTTGGTGTGGAGATAGCCTTGTTATTTAAGTTGTACATTGGTGTCAATAAACCTACCTTGTTGTTAGACTGAGTAGATCCTTTGAGTTTAGTTTTTAAACTTCTGTTTGTGAATTCAGGGGTAGTGTAGTGCATATTCTCCCTGAAGTAGGGCATATGACCAACAAAACAATGCACATGACTAATAGAGTAGTGCATTTGATGAATAGTATAGCGCATATGATCAACATAGCAATGCATATGATGAATGTTTTAGCACATATGAAACAATGGGTACTTCCCGAGAGTCTGTTGGAAAAGTAATTTCATATTTGGATACCCTTTTTCCTCAGGATGCTTTTCAAGTATTCACAGTAGAAATTATGTTTGGGTATGTTGTGTTTATCATCGTTTTACTTCATTAGGCTTAAAATGTTCTATGTTTGAGTATGCACCGAGGATGATCATGTTTCCTCGATTGACGATCGTTAACAATAGTCCGGTCTTGTTCTGTGAGGTTTGTGGACGTGTCCTGAGCTCTCATGTGGTAGTACGAATGTGCCTTTCCATTCTTTCTTAGAGTGTGAAGTTGTCAGGGAACCTTTGGTTGTGTGTATCTCAGTCTTTTGCTTGAGCACAATCGTATGAGGATCGTTGATGTTGCATCATTGCTTATGCTTTGGTTATTGGTTATTTTTGCACTATGTCTATGATTTGTATCTATTTGTTTCAAAAAAAATTGTTAAGTGCATATTTGACCCGTTGTTTCCAAGGGTTCCTTGGCGGGGCATTATAGTATACAAGTTTGATGTTTACTTTATTAGATAAACAACTTACTTTTGATGTCTACTGTCTAAGATAACCAACTTACTTGTGACAAAATGAAACCTTACTAATCTCTTATTTATCAATTGTTTCCTTAAGAAATATCTCGAGGACATGGATAAAAGAGGTGGTTGCTTTCAATCAATTGATGCCAATAAACAACAAATGCCATCATGAAAAAATTATTGTCAATTGTAAGCACTCTAATAATGTAAACTTTTTGAAAAAAATAATATTGATTAAATTGGAGTTATTGCAATATATGATTTTAGTAAATATGTCAAAAGGACAAAACAAAATATGAATATGAAGTGTATGTAGATCTTATTCTCATACTTAGATATATAATTGACAACTAAAATCTCATTTTCTACTAAACAACTAAAAAAATACACCATAAAATTATACACCCTCTTAATATTTGACATGTTCAAATTATATTTTTTCTTCATCAACTAGATAAATCTAAAATATTTTTTAAATTTTTATCAACATTACCTATTATACCTCTAAAACTAAATGAAATATATAATCAGATTTATAAAACTTTTATAATAAAAAATAATAATATACTAAAGAACATTTGATTTAAGAGAAAAATCCATATTATAAATAACTAAATAGATAATATCTGAATTCAAATCTTCTACAATTAAAAAAAATTAAAAAAATAAAATAACAATAAACAACTAAGTAAACAATGTGAAACAGATTTAAAAAATTATTATGGCAGAAACTAAATATGGATGGTTCAAGTTTTTTTGGAGATTGGATAGGCATATATTACCAAAAATAGGAAAGTAAATGCATAGAGAGGATACCAATGAATATGGCGCTAGCCATCACACAGCCTGCCTTGGGCTTGAGTTGCAGGCATTTCTTCAAGCCTAAAAGACATTATGACAGTTTCAGAAGCACCCAGAGATTGTCTTTTGCTGCATGGTGTCTGGATAATAATAAATCCACTAGAGGAATCCATCTTGGCTCTCAGGTTCTTTACATTCTTATCATCTCTCTCTGTTATATAGGATTTTTGGAGTCCAGAATGGTGCTGGCATTATGGAATTAGAGAACTTTTAGGTACTCAAATGCTGTTACCAGTATTAAATTTTAAAACATTCCCATAAACCCAACGATGCCGGAAATGGTGTTGGCAGTCTGAAATCTAAGAAATTTAGATTCACCGCTATTCCCGTTGCTTATGAAATTACAGGACCTTAGATACGCAAAACAGTTTGCAGTACTGAATTGCGTAATCTTAGGTGACCGAAATGGTTTTGGCAGCATGGAGTTACAAAAGTCATATATACCCAAATCGGTTTTGGGGGTATGCATTTGAAACTCTTAGATTTCTATAGTTGGAAAAATACGAGATTAAAAAAATCATATATACCTACACTTAACTAGAGAATATTTTTTCCCTGGATAATTCTACTTCGACCAACGGTTGAGTAACTCTGTTGCAAACTTTCAAAGTTAAATCTATTGTTATTTTGAAATTGGTATTCTGTTTCAGAAGCCCGATGCTTTAATCCCGGATGCCCATGTTGGAAACCACCAGCAATTCTCCTTGCTGGGTACATTTTGCTCATCTTCTGAGAGGGTAATGTTTTGTTTTTCATATTTACATCCACTTGAACCCTTTATGAAGGAACTTTAAAGGTAAAGATGAAGGTGATTTTTAGGCCATAGACTAGCTAGCATACTTCTCGTGCACATGAGACCCACCTTGTGGACGCAAGGAGAGCTTGCAACCAAACCAAACCTTACCAATCCACCTGCGTGGGCTCTGGTTAATTATGTATAAATTGGCTGGACGCAAACATTGAACTTGATATGCTGCCTGGAAGCTTAGGGCTTCATTCCATAACTGATTTTTGGGGATTGGTTTTTAGTTCTGAGTTAAGGAGTGACAGAGCGACACTTGTTTGGATGCTTTGTTAATTCGAACCGCACACTGTTGAATCTAATTCAACTGCTTAGTGGCACATTGGATGGATCTCAAGGTGTGATACCTTGCAAATGAGATCAAACCTCCGTAGAAAGCCAGTTTTCTCTCGAAACTAGATGCAGCAGTGTTGGTCCAAATCCAGCACTGAATAACTCTAAAACAGTAAAACTAGCCACATTCTATCATATTGCAGAGGGAAAATGGAAGAGAGGTAAATAGAATAGAAATGTTTCTTCCTGCTCACTACAACACAGAGAATCAATCAAACTACCAAAGAGACTTACGCAGTTCTCTGTTATATCAATTTCTAGAGGCATGTATGAAGGTTATTGTTAAACAAACACCACGAGGAAAAAGATGATCAAATATTAGCTTTTGGCATTTGCAAATAGGCTTAAGTTTTAACACATAGAAAACAACAAAACAGTCATTCAACATATGAAGGTAAGGAGGTGATACATAACATATCAGTTCTATTCATTTAGAGGCATTTAGCCAGTTTACTGTTGCAGAGATGCCAAAATGCATGTATTTGTTAGAGAAATTAGGGAAGAACCCTTTACAGCAAGCACTGAAAATGCTCTTATATGTTACTAGGCATAGGAGAGAGATAGGGCATGTGGCAGGGAAGAATCCCTAATTGTGGGTTTGGTAGAGTTTGACACGTCTGCACCCAAAAATCAAATCTACAGGCATGAAAATCCTCCCCAAATGGCCTTGCAATACTTACATTGATGAAAAAGGGAGTGAAGTGAAGAAATCTCCCTCAAAATTCATGGAAAACATGGCCCAAGATGAAAAAGGGATGTGAGCACCACACTATGCCATGGATTTGCGCCAAACAACATTTCATCACCTACAAGGCACCATGGATCGAAAATGAGCGGCTGGGGTGTCATTGCAGCATTCATGGAGTTGTAGAGAGGGTAGGTGTAGGAGGACAGCACCTTTTTGCTTCACCTTGTTATTCTGGGCTTGTTCTTTCCTTTTGCTTCTTTATTGATGATTGAGGGAGACTTAAGAACCTTTTTGGTGGTTCCAAGAACCATCGGAACCGCTGACAAGCACTTTGAAACATTGGCTCTCCTTTCTCTTTTGTTGTCATCTTCTTGCACCTTTGTTGGGGGTTAACTTGAAATCAAGAACCTAAGGAACCTTTGATGTCCTTTCTTTAGTGTTGCTTTGGTGCATTCAACCATTTTTCTCTTCTTCTTGGCCTCCCTAAGTCCTTTGCTTTATTTCCATTTTCCCGCCAAAGAGAAGCCAAGAACTGGGAACTTCATCAAAGGTTCATGGGAAGCTTCGACTCTTCCTTGTCTTGTTTTATTTCGTACAACTTCCTTTGTCTTCTCCTTGGCTCCTTTATGTCGGCCTTTTGTTATCCAACCTCTTCACTTGGCTTTGGTCTCTTTTGCTTTCTTTTCGGAAAGCTACAACTCCTCCCTACCTTGTCCTATTTCCTACCACTTCCCTTGTCTTATCCTTGGGTCCTTTCTATTGGCCTTCTATTATCCAACCTCTTCACTTGGCTTTGGCCTCTTCTTGATGGTGCCACTCTTGTCTTCTTCCTTAATTGGGGGAAAATATGTGAATAGGAACTACATGAGGGTTCTGGTTATTTTAGGAACCATTGAAACTCCAGAGAAACACTTGCTTTCTATTTGCTGGAGGCTAATTGAGAACTTGGAACCTTGCCAAAGGTTCTAGTGGTTTTAGGAACCATTGGAAGCTCCAACAATACTAAGATTTTTCTTTGCATAGCTTCCATGGCTTTGGCCAAGGGTTCACTAGGAATCGAGAATTCTCGGCGGTTCCACTGATACTAGGAACATGTTAGGGCTTGACAAGGTTTTTGGAACATGTTGAAGCTTCAACTGGCTATAACTTAGCCAATATTTACCCAAAATGCCTTAAATTTGAATTAGGGGCACCCATTTGGACCTTTTATAGATGGAGGATTAGGACTTCAACTTCGGGGATTGAGGAGTCAAGAATGTGAAAGGGATCATGCGAAGAAGGAATAAGGGATGGAGGAGGTCCGATGGTTGAAAGCCTAATGAATTAAACACTAAGGTGTTTTAGGCTTGGTGGGGTTTGGGGGTTGAGAGGACAAAGGGAGGTGTGATTAAAAATAGATGGAGTATGGAGAACACCGATGGTTCAAAGTTCAATAAGAGGAACACTTGGTTGTTTCTGCGAGGCCTACTTCGAGTGTTGGGGATGCTTGATGAAGGGGATTGAAATGTGGTATGGATGGCGAACCTTAATGACTTAAAAGGTCAACAAGCACAATTGCATTTTGCAAGAGGAATAAATTGGATCTTGGGGTCGATAGAGATGTGGCATGATAGCATATGGGTAAGTAAAAGTCCAAGAGTCCAAATTCTCTACACTTAGTCAATTTTTGGGTTTAGCAATTGGGGTAATTGACTAAGGCAAGAACAAAGAGGGAACATGCAAGGAACAAAGGCATAACTCATACAAGGTGGTCCATGTAGGATCTCTTAGGTCGATTATAATTGTTGGACCACAAGGGGGCATGAAATGCCAACATTTTGGTGATCTTTGTGGGATGATTACTTGCTAATCATGGAATCGAGGGACCTTATCAATCCATTGGCCATAGAGTCACAAGGGGAACGACAATTGAATAGGGCTTACCCGAAAACACAAAACAAGACACAACATATGTGTAGGCTTGCGCTTGGAGGGAGACAACAAAACCTAGGCCATGCATTCCCTTTAGGAGAACACACAATGTGCAACAACACTTCTTGGAAAATAGCAGCAACTAAACTAATATGTACATGATTTTGTACAAGCCACCTCAAAAACAAGGTATGGGGTGAATTCCATTTATTGGGATTGGAAGAGCTTCACTGTCAAGCTCAGGGAGATGGCATGCATTGGCCTCCTTGTAGCTAGTGATGACATAACCACTCTAAATGACATCAAGCTTGGCATGCCTTGTAGCCTTGGCCTTGTTTGCACCCCATCTCAGCACCAAGCCCCCCTTATGGAACACTTCGTTGATAGCCTTCTTGTCAAAAGTCTTCTTGACTTGTGATTGGTGAGTGTCAAGGGTATTCATGGCCTTGCTCCTGATTTCTTGCAACTCCATTAGCTCGACCAACCTTACTGTCATGGCATCGTTTTTAGCTAATTCCAACTATTGTTATAACTCAAGAGAAGACAACTCTAGTGATAGTGGCTGTCATGTCCCCAAATTCAGGGCTTCAAAAATATGCGATTTGATAAGTTATAATCAAAGACTGAAACTTATGAGCAGCCACCGTTTTTGAGGTGGATAAAAGAAGTATGATGCATACTTTAAGTCCATAGTCAAACTTATCAGTCAGCGACCATTACACATCATCTTGTGATCACCATCATGTTATGCACTGCATTTAGTTAGTAAGTTACATGTGCAAATACCATTAATCTGCATGCATCCATCCGTGTCACCATCATACATTCCATCATATACATATGCATAGCAGTCGTCACTGTCATACATACATATACAATGGATGTATAACCATGTCATACCTAGATACATCCATATTGATGTAATTGCATCCATAAAATGATCATGCCATCTCATTATAACATCGGCCTGCATATAGAATACATCATTGCCACCTATCATAATTGCCTTGTTCATAATCGCGTTGCATCATCGCTGCATAAATATATCTGCATCATAACTTAATCATAATTGCATTGATTCCTAATCACATTGCATTATCGTGTGCTTTCACACTTAGCCGATCCACATATTAATTGCACTTGTCATTGCATTATCGAGTGTTTCCACACTTAGCTGATTCTCATAATCGTGCTTGTCTAACAATGCATAACCAACATATGATTAATACTAATCACCGCAGTAATCATTCTGATTATTGTGATGACTAATGGTGACTCTTCATTATTATTATGATGAGAGGTGACTATTCCATCTTGCTTCTTCCATGGATCGAACATTTATATATGGGAGATCGTATCAATTACAAACTCATAGATATAGAACCCAAAATATAAAATATATTATCCATTGTGGATTGCTCTGCTTAGAGCCACCGATTGCTAAGAGCAATCAAAGGTGCAAGCATTTATCTGCATAACAAAGACGGCATCATCTCAGAAGTATTATCATATAAAGGATATATCAGAGACAGCTTCCTTGTTCAGCGCATAGAGATAAAGATAAATCAGATACAGCCTGTGCAATATCACATTGTTGTTGTACCAGACAATCTCTACATTGCATGTAATTCATTGCACATCAGAGACAGCATTGTTATCATATCAGACAGCCTGCATACCAGCGTGGAGACAGCATTTCAGGTTATTGAGCAAATAGTTCATTGCAATATCAGATACAGCCCTTGTATATTGTGATCATTGTTATGCAGTTATCCTCTTATTTTGGTAGCGTATGCATTTGGAATTAATAATAATTTACTATCAGTTATCTTTCATTGTAAATGAGCATCAATTAAGCATTTTGTTATCAGCAATTTGAGTTATATTTATAGAATTGTGGAATTTCACGTAGTGTCTCAAATTAGATAAAAAGGGACATTACAGTGGCAGCCTTGCTTCCTTCTCATAAACCAACATGGAAGGGGAATCACCAATAGCTCTCTTTGGAGTGATTTTGTCAGTCCAAAGAGCTGTCTTGAGCTTACTATGTCAATATTTTTGATCATCTTCAATGGTCCTTTTGATTATCTCAATCAGGTTTTTGTTGCTGTCTAAGCTATTACCTTGAGGGTAATAATTTGACGAGGTCTTACGTATAGACCATGTTTGATTGCCCATTCATTGATTTGGGTGCAACAAAGGCTTTGGAATTATCATATATGATAGTTGAGGTGGCATCAAACTTGGTCACAATTCCATCTAGGAATTCTATAACTGAAGCCTTAGTAGCATCCTTCAATGCAACTGCTTTCGTCCACTTGGTGAAGTAGTTTGGAGCTGCTAAACTCTATTTGTGACCAACACTAGATAGTGGATTTATCATGCCAATGAAATCCAACCACCTTTGTGCAAATGGCTAGTCTGCTTGAATGGGATGAAGAGGGAGAGCAGCAAGCCTTTGCTTTCTAGAAAAGAAAGCACTTTTTTTGGTAGTTCTTCATCCATCTAGAAGTGTCATCAAATAAGGTTGGTCCATAATAGCCAGTCCTCGTTACCTAAATAGCAGCGGTCCTTGCAGAGAAATGACCACCTGAAGAGCCATCATGGAATTCTTCCAACATTCTATTGACCCGATCTTGTTCAATGCATTTTGGCAACACTCCATTAAAATCCTTCTCAAACAGTATGCCATCCACCAAGACATAGGGGATGGAATGCAACCTGAAACACCTCCTCTTTGATTTGTTCAGACCTAGAGGATATCTACCTTCCTACAAAAAGGTAGTCATGCCATTCACCCTAACTATTTTTGATGTCAATGTTAGCTGGTTGGTTGCCCTGGAGCACAAGGGCAGCTTCTGCAGGAGACTCAAATGCTGAGACATGCTGTTCACATAACCTCTTGCCTCTCACAAGCTTGGCGATCTTGATCTCTACATCATATCCCACAACTTTTGTGTTCCACTAAGCTCTGTAATGTCTCCAGATTTTGATGAAATAAATTCTATTAATTATTCTTTAGTTGTCTGAATAAATTTAAAAATTAAAAGGATGACTTATTTATAATTAATTGAATTAAAGAGTGACTATAATAAAGTTATAATATAAAGTCACTTTATTCATGTAAGTCCCCCAGCTTGTCTGAGAAGTCACTTCATTAGGAAAAAATAAAAAAGGAAAACCGCCTTTTATCCCACATTGCTAAAAGTAAGAGTACTCACTGACTTAAGAAGCTATATAAGCGGAGCTATTCATTCATGTGGGGTATGTTATGAGTTTATGTTATTGAGATAATTTCTCAATTGTTGCTGTTATATGAGTGGCGACATAGTTCTAAGGACGAAAACCCTTGGAACCAAGAAGGATTGGACGGACACCGACTCCTTCCAAGTTGGTGGATTCATCCAGAGTTTACACATGAATTTCAATGGTGAATTTCGATTTTTGTGAGAAACATTTCAGGAGTTTACAATTGCAGCTGAAGGATTCATTGGGTTTTTCTTAAGACTTGGACGTTGGCATATTTGGGTTTGTGCTGTGTAAGAAAATCGTTCTTCCTCAAGGTAGCGACAACCCTTCATCAATCATTCAAGAAAGAGTTCGCATAAACTGAGTTTGGGTCTGGACGGCTAGATCACTGCCTTATAATCATTCAAGAAAGAGTTCGCATAAATAGAGGAGAACCATGAGTGGGTTGACTAGGCAGACAGAGAGGCTGAGGCTGTGGCTATGACAGAGGAGGAGGATAGAGCACGATCAGTTGCCTGTGCAGCTGATGTTGATCAGAGTGGCACCTCGCAGGCAGAGACTATGGCTTGTCAGTCATCCAGGACCTACCTCAGACGCATTTGTAGGAGACATACATACTACTCTGAGGCTGAGGCTGAGCTAGAGCTTGATCCATAGACTTGTTTTTGTTTACACATATGTTTGGGAACATTTGATGTCATGGATTTCATGGATTTTATATACATTTGACAATATTTATAATTCTACATATCTATGTTTTCTATTTCCTTTAGCGACAATTTACGTTTCTACTTATGTGATGGATGTATGTTTATGTATGTGATCAAATTATTTTCTATTTGATGATGTTATAGAGTCTTTAAGCTTTATTCAATAATGAGTGCATACAAGTTTAAAATCGTAAAAAATCTCTGTTTTTTCATTTTGCCGAGCCATAGCCGAGTTGTTGCCGAGTCATCGGCAAGTCACGGGTCGAGTTTACCTTGCCGAGTCATAGGCGAGTCTGAGTCATGTAACTATGATATATATATATATATATATATATATTCGGATTGTGTGTTAGACAAGTATTTGATAGAATCTCCATTGACAATATTTGCAATTTGTATTAAATCTTGAGGTTGTAAGATTCAGTAAGTGTAGAGCAGATTATACAAGATAATTGTTTGATGAAATTCTTCCAAGTCCTATTGAGTGCTCAAGGCAAAAATTTGGTAGGGGATATTACAAGCTCATTTCTCATTGATATCTCTACTGAAAAGGAATTCCTTGCACTAGCACGAGGGACCATCAACTGGTTCTTGTTGTTGGATAGCATATGTCTGAACTTCTTTAGTGCCCTGACCACAATAAGCTCCTATTTCACCACATAGCTGTATTTGAACTCATAATTCTTAAACAATTCACTAAAAAAGGCAACGAGCTGCTCTAAGTTGTCCTCATTCAACTATTTTAGAACAACTGAGATCCTTGATTTGCCGCCAAGGTGTGAAGGATGAAATCCTTGTCATAGTTTGGGTTGGCAAGAGTAGGGGCTTGGGTGATTGATTGCTTGATGGCCTCAAAACTAGCCCTCCCTTTTTTTGTCTTGCTGAACACCATATTCTTTAGCATAGAAGTGAGAGGTTTTACCATGGTGCCAAGATTAGGAATGATTTCTTCACAGAGTTGATTCTTCCAAGGAAGCTTTGCAGTCTTTTCTTTTGGCTGGGGGGGGAGGGAATTGTTAATGGTCTCCACCCTCTCGGGGTCAATGGTGAGACCCTCTTTAGAAACTACGTGTCTCGGTAATTTCTTTTGGTCTGTTTCAAACACACATTGATTTGGATTTAGGGATACATCATACTCCCTGCACTTTTTGAAGACCTGCTCAAGATGATCAAAATGATCATTTGCATACTTTGAGAAATCTGGGATGTCATCATGTTAGATGAGTACAAACTCTGCTAGAACGCCCTTGGAAGCCTTGCTCATTGCCCTCTGAAAGGTTGCACCAGCATTGGTCAGCCCGGAAGGTATTTTACAGTAAACATATCTGCTCCACTTAGTGGTGAAGGCTGTTTTGTGTTTGTTAGATGCCTAGACAAGAATCTGATTGTAGCTTGAGTAGCCATCCCAGAAAGAAAACCTTTTTGAGCCACTTAACCTTTTTCTAATTCTGTTACATGGAAGGGAGCGGATAACGTTTTTTAAGGGAGGCCCTTTTGAGATCTCTAAACTTGACACACAGTCATCTTCCCAGTCTTCTTCCTCATAGGAACTAGGTTTGCCACCCAAGAAGAATGCTTAATGGGAAGAATGATGTTTGCTTCTACGAGTTTAGTCAACTCCTTCCTCATCAAGGGCTCAATCCTGGTTTTCACAAGCCTTTGTTTATGATTGTTAGGCTTTGTATACAGGTTTAGCTCAATGGTATGTTGCACTAGGCTTGGATCAAAACACTTTAGGTCTTCATAGGTCCATGCGACTACATCATTATAGTTTTGGCAAAGCTCAACAAAGGTTTGTTGTTCAGGTTCGAAGCAGACCTTTCCCAAGTTTAATGATTTTCCCTTTGCTACAACAATTGACTCGTAATCACCTTTCTTTGCAGCTAAGCTCATCTTTTTATCCTTCAACTAATTATCAGTTTTAAATATACCTTCTAGGGTGATGAGACCTGTAGGCAATTTGTTGTTATTGAGTTGCATAATTTAATTTCCATATTGGTCTTGTAGCATAAATTAATTTTTAGCAGAAAATTTTGCTTCATTCTGCAGGAATTTGACAATTTGTTGGACATTTTCAAAGACCTGCGATTTACCTGGTTATCTGGAACCATGGGCCTTACAACGATTCTTATGTGCTGTTCCCTCTTGTCTACAATATATGCCGGTATGTCAAATTGAGCACCAATTGCTGCAACTCTGTCAGCATGCTTGTTCTGCCCTCTAGGAATGGTCTGGATGCCAAATCCCTCAAAGCCCTCAATTAGGTCCCTGTTGTGAGGTCTTTCACACATAGCCCCAATTCTTGGGGACCCCTGTTTTTTTTTGGATTTTGGAGTTGAGCTTGAGGGATTTAAGAGCGAAATTGATAAGTTTGTAGGTGGTCAATGGCATCTCAAGGGGGGATTTGGAAGAAAGTGTTGTTAAGTGTTTTGGATGGAAGTTGCCCTTGGGGCAGAAATGTCCATACCCTTGGACATTTCCGCCATGTTGCCTTTGACCACCCTTCTTCCCTTCATTCTTTCCTCCTTGGCTATGGGGATGAGTCATGAGACCTAGTGGCAAGTCAAATTAGATGGTGAAGATGTTTGAAGTTGGATTGGAACCTTAGAACTTGGAAGTGGAGAGTTGGTCTTAGTGTGCTGTTGATGACATGGTATGATGGCCTTGTCCAAGGTGCTGGCGGATTCCGCCACCCCCTTGGACACCATGTCCATCCCACCTCCAAATTCCGCCAAGCCCTATGGGCTCCCAAACTCGGTCTCGTGGCAAGGTGATTAAGTTAAGAGGTTTTGGAAGTGATGTTGAAGTGTTTGAAAGGTGATGGGGATGGTCAAAGTTGATGGTAGGAGTGACCTTGTCCAAGGTGCTGGCGGATTGCGCCAGCCCCTTGGACATGATGTCCAACCTCCCTTGAAATCCCGCCAGGCCCTATGGGCTCCCAAACAAGGCTTTTTTGCTAAGTGATGGAATTTAGGAAGTTTGTAAGGTGTTAGGAGGAAGTTGGAGGGGTGACCAAGCTAAGTGGAGGTTGATGGACATGTGACCATGTCCAAGGTGCTGGCGGATTCCGCCAGCCCCTTGGACATCATGTCCATCATGCTCCAAAATTCCGCCATGTCTTAAAACTTCAACTTTTCCCCACTTGATTGCTAGGTGATGTTGAAGGGATATGGCATGTTATGTTTGCTTTGAAGGATGAACTTTGAATGCTTTGCAAGTGTTGATAAATTCTGATTTCGTGACCATGTCCATGACC
>MU227181.1:605033-626171 GCA_018584345.1 Thuja plicata
CCGTATATCTCGGAAACAATTTCATTGTCATCCCTCAGGAGTCGAAACTCCTTCTGGAATTCTTTCTTGAGTTCGTCCCAAGTGGTCACCTTTGTTTTGTCCACATCGGAGTACCAGTCGATGGCTATCCCTCTGAGTGTGGTAGGAAACTGTTTCACCCATTCTGCCTGGTCGGCGACTCCATTCGCAGACCAGATTGTCTCACACGTACGACAATGCCGTACTGGATCTTCCTTTCCATCTCCGTGGAATTTTGACAACTTCTCCTTGTTGGTCGCCATGTTTACTTTTCTAGGTGCCGACTGTGTTTGCAACACGGGTTGTGTTACAGGCTGGGATGGTACTGTCGGCGTCGGTACCCCACAAATGTTTGGTACCATACCACTTAATGTCCCCGAACTACTGGAACTGTCTAGGCCTGGTGGGCTACTGTGATACCCGTGCCCCTCGATCACTTCGATACTCGCGGTGACAACAGTATCCTGAGCCTCCCTCCGTGCGGCTTCTTTTTCCTTCCTTCGGGCTTCTCTTGCTTCCGTTCGTGGGGTTAAGGTTAAGGACCCGAACAAGCTCCTTGTTTCCTCTAGGAGGTCCTCGTCACTTCTCCCGGCCTCCCGGTCAGATACCTCCAGACCCTCGCCTTCACTTACTCCCTTTGGTAGTCCTTCGGCGCGTCTTCTGTATCTCTCCCTTCGCTCGGTTTGGTGTTGTGCGAGTACGGCTTTTCTAGCGGCTTGTTCCTCCTTGAGTTCCTTCTTCCTATTTTTATTCAAATTATTGGGCATGAATTCTTTGCTCACTTCTCCACAGGGCAATAATCAGCACATTAATTTTTATTTTAATTGCCTTCCCGAGTACGTGTAGGTAGTGGTGCCAAATGTTTATCCGCTGGGGTAACCTAGTTTACTGATGCACAAACGTTGTACGGAAATGCAAATACATAAGAGAGATCAGATTATACCAGAATCTTTATTAATCATTCGTAACTTCAGTACATTTACAATAGTCACTATATCATCTTCCCCTCCGAAGAGAGAGTACATTGCTTATATAAAACCCAAAGGGGTGTGACCAAACGTCACCACCGATTCCCAACCGCCGTCTGGTACTAACTAAGTACCGTCGGAACACACATAATATAACTAATACCTGACACAGCATAAAGTAAACTCTACGGCTAACAGAGTTTACACATTAAACATCTTAGAATATATTAGTACAATAATTTAACATTGCTGAGACTCAATTTTAGATAAGGTTACATTATCTACCATACCAAGCTTACCTCGAAAGTATTCAACCTTCGTCTTGGAGAGAGGTTTGGTGAGAATGTCTGCCGTTTGTTCACTTGTACTGACATATCTCAACTGAATAACATTCCTTTCCACCATGTCTCTAACATAATGGTAGGGAATTTCTATATGCTTTGATCTGTCATGAAACACAGGATTTACTAAAAGCTTTATACAACTCTGGTTGTCACAGTCTGAATCACCAATGTCTCTATCTACACATGCTTGTCTCACATCGTTGCTTGGTCCATAGAATCCATGCTCAGCTATCCTATCCAATTCTACGACTTGAGCCTTCAAGGGGTTCTCCAAAAGAGATAACTCCTATTTCTCATGATGCATACGAACAGAAATTTCTGAACCATACCTCTTTCTATGTCCACACAAATCTGAATGTTCTTGCTTGCTCAACTCAAGAGGATCATCCCTTGTATGCTCCATATCCATGTCTTCTTCCTTTGGAAGAAATAGTGAATGAAGATAGGCTTCTCCTCATTGTCTTGCTTGATCTATATGATTGCAGCCTCCTTGGCCTCTTGTAAGAGCTGTCTTGTTTAGACAATTTTGCCCCCCCTAGCTCCTTTTAGCCATCCATCACACATGCTTGGTGTCTTCTTTACATCTTCCCTGCTGAAATATACAAACTCAGACTTCTTGTGGCTTGGATCCATAACAAATGCCCTCATGTTTGACTCAAATCTCGAGTGCCAACATTGGGAGGCTCCATAACATTATTATCTTCATGTGTAAGGGCTTCCAACTCATGATTATGCATAGGTAAGGGATGTTCCAAATCAGGAAATCAGTCCTTTCCTCATGCTTTTGTGTGATGTCTTCATAGATCTTAATCACCTCTCATAAGTGGATGGTCATCAACAAGTGCTGGTTCAAGTTACGTCTCCAATTGAAAACCAATGCACCACCTGTCATAATTTCTGTCCCATGGTTGCATGCTATATTTTTGTCCTCTCTTCGAATAACTTCACGTTGAGGTCCCGCAAATTCTTCATCCATGTAATTACTCTTCACAATATTCATATTGAGTTGTTGCTTTTTAGATGTGGCTGCTATAGATCACTGAATTTCTGATTTGGATGATGAAGAATGTGTCAAGCTCAACTCCAAACAAAGCTCATCATTTTGATTTTCTGATTCTTGAAGGGCCATTTGAGTACTCTTCAAGGAACCCATAGGAGCCTTAAGTTTATTAACTTCATCTTCTTATCTTCTCAATGCATCAAAATATATCTCATTAAGTTGGTGGAGATGATCTCTATCTGAAAGTAGGTGTAGGTGATTTGATTTCATCACAACCAAAGCTTCTTTAATTACCTATAAGTCTGCAAGAAATAGTCCTTCAAGGCCTTTGTGTCTCCCTTGAGCCTTCCAAAAATAATCTGCTTTCATCTTACGAGTATCATCGATGTGAATTAGAGTTGTAATAATCATGTCTTCGTTCAACCTCAATTGACTCTCCAAGTGATGTGACTCTTGAGGTCTAACATCTTCTTACAAATTTTCTGATTCGTCTTCATTATCATGCCATTCAACAACAGCTCCCTTCACAACATCTCTTTCACAAAACTCAGGTTTTGAGGTTAGGCCAACATTATGCTCAGTCAAAGGATTACCGACATAAACATGAGTAGAATCATTTATCTCATCTCTTCTTCAACTGCTGATACGAAATTAGACTGTGAGCAATCTGAATTTCCAACTTTTACCACATACTTATCAATCCACTCTTGGCTGTCCTCAATGCAAGGCTCATCTGATGACAAAGGACTGCTGGTCAAACACAGAAAATTAGAATCATGTTCATGCTTTTTTAAAATGTCTTTGTTGTCCTTTATTGCATCTTCTTCTCAAGTTGGTTGCTTCTTCATAAGTGTTGGTCTATGGGCTGTGTCCAGCTGAAAGTCACATGTTCTCCTAGCTGCATCGGCTGTCATTGAACTGATCCATATTCCATACCTGCACCTCCTTAGCTGTTATGTTTTTTTTGCCTCCAACCAACTCCATGGTGAAGCATCCATGCCAAACCCAACATTATCAAATTGTAGGACCTTCTTTTAGGCAATATCTTAGTTTCTACAATCAGCTCTCTAAGACAATACGCCTCATATGGTATTAACAAGTATTCCTCCAATGTAATCATGTGTATGAAACTAGGGAAATCAATGTCGCTACATGACCAAATTTCTGTATTGCTTCCATATGTATGAACATCATCGCTATCCAAATCAAAATTGATTCCTTACCAATAAGATGTAGAGTTGGTTCAAGCAAAGGAGCATTAGTAGAATTCACAACTCCACATAGCTAGTCAATCGATGCTGGTTTGGAAAACTCCGTGAAAGCATTTTCTTCAACCTTGTGTTTGCCATAAGACTTGTATTATCGACTTGTAGGTGCAATATTTGATTCTTGCTTGTCCATATCCACATCTGGTTGAAGTGAACTTGTGAACATGGCTTCATCCTCCTTGGGGCTTCCACATGTTCGGCTAGGAGTCCAAACTTCTCGACATTTTGACCGATTTTTTTCTTTTCCTTGATCATTTGTAGACTGCAAGTCACAAGCAACCGATTCCTCTTTATTTTCCATTCTTTCTTCAATAGCAACTTCTGAGTTTTCTTCTTCCCTGAGTATTTCTTCAGGTTCTTCACTCTTCTCATTCCTTTCAGTCTCTCCATCCAACTTGTCTTCAAGACAATACTCCGATCACCATACTTAGAACCTTTGGTAAGCTCCTCAAGATTTTTAACCTTTCTATCTCCACAAGCATCAACTCCCTCTCGACTAGACACATTTTGACCTTCTTTTGACTCTTATTGAGATTCTGATTGAAAATTTATTTCTTCTTTCCTTTTTCACATATAGTACCTGTCAAATGTTTGGGTGGCTTTGACATCCTTAGGTTCATCTAAGTATTCATCAAAAACTCTAATAATCTCCTCATTCATGGGTATAATATTTCCTATCAGACTTGAAAATTCTTGTAATGTTAGTAGATTCTTAAACTTTTGATATCTATTATACCATCCAGCAATTTTAGAAGCCGCAATTTCATTATCCCTTGCCTCCATTTCTATAATCAACCTTAACATCCTACAAGCTAGCAGGATTTTGGCTTTGATACCACTGTAAGAACCCTACTATAATTTCACAAAAATCATGTATTCTTCTACATACACATTTTGTCAAACACTTTGCATACTTCTGAGAAGGGTTCTATTGCAGGTTTATTTATTCAATGTTGTACTGGTTTTATTCTATAAGAAGCATGACATATTGAAAACAAAGATATAATGTTTCTATCAAATTGATGGCAGATTATTCATAACAAAATAGCTTTACATAAGAATTCTGAAACAACCTTTTATCTATTTAATAGCACTGCAGTATTGATTCACAGAGCTAAAAACAGAGGTAAATCTGCAATTAATTGTCTGACCTTAATGAGCAGCAAACTGTCAATTTTAGGTGCTTGATAAAGACAGTACCTTATACATTGAACAGCCTTCAGGTTTTTGACTTCATGCACTTAGCACGAGCTTTTAGATCAATGTTTACAACCAAGGACTTGGCCCAGCAACTACATATGATTCAGATCTGATTTAGCCAATTAATGAAGGACCAGGAATTGGTACTGAAATTTAGAATTTCAGTGATCACTCTCCTAGCAATCGACCTGTTGCAGAATACTGATGTTAGATGTTTTAGGGCCCCAAGGATGGCAGACCAAGCTCGGTATTGTAATTCGATCAAGCAGACAGACAAGCACCTTGCCAATAATATGAAAGGTCCCTTTATCTGTGATAACTGATAATGTAGAAGAACAAGATAATACCGAACCTCAATATCTGCAAATCCCTTATTACTGCAAATTTCTCTCTATTATAGACTTCACAAATTCAGCTCCAATGTAGACCCATTACGAATCCACCTCTTTTTGGAAGAGCTAGATTCTCGTCTAACTTTCATGTCAAACTCTTGAAGGTTTTCGTCCCCAAAAATCATTAAACGTTTATAAAATCCATCGCATGCCTTATTTCCTCCATCCCACCTCCTTATAAAGAACTTTAACGACTTGACCGACTTAATTATTAATCATATTTGGAGAACTTCATTTAATAAAGTGACATTTTATAATATTTTATTATTTCATTATTATTTAATTAAATTAATTAATATTAAGTCATCATTTGAATATTTCATTTATTTTTTGACAGCTTAATAAAAATCAATTTAATTAATTGTCACCTTAAAAATTGGGGACATTACAATAAATCATCAAACTCTAGCATACCTTTGCTACCTGGATATATATTTCCCGTCTTTATTTGAAGGCAAATGGGTCTCTATTGCCATAGAAGATGAATCAGGTTGAACCATGATGGTACAACTCTCATAAGGACTGCATAAAATTCCAACAAACCTTGATTCTTTATCAATTCCTTTATCTCTTCTAAGCTAGCATGATCCATTGAATTGGTCTGTAGCAGCTATGTGACTGCATTTATCCTTTTTAGGACATAATCAGCACATGAGCTCAATCTGAAAGAAGAATGCCTGAACAAAATGAGCAATGTGAGAATTGAGAAAAAGGGCTGGGGAGGTGTCAGAGAGGACTGAAACCAGCATAGGAAAGAAAATGCCAAAATCACAAGGTGAATTCGAGCCTAAAAATACTGCTGGGTACTCAGGAGGGCAATTCATTAGATTGGGAGAGTAGTCAGGTAGTCTGAGAATGGGAGCTGGAGGTTTGCAGTTTGTGCTGGATCCAACGTACCAAGTGGATGCCTTGAGTATTTTCCCCTTAGTTCATCAGATCTGATTGATATTCTATAAAACTGGAGACCTTGTGCCACTTTTTTCCTCAAAACTGAGTTCTCAAACTTGTTGGTCTAACTTCATCTTTTTTCTTGATAGTAAATATTTTTAATAATTAACTTAAGTACAGTCCATTTTCTCAAAATTATATCTGCTTCTATGGTCATGTAGGGCATGTGTAGAATAAAAAATTAAGAAACCAATTATTATCCTGACACATTTAAGAAGATTGTACTGGACTACAGCTTTTACTTGTGCTTTCTCTTCTAGAGATACAATACTCAATGGAACATTGTAGTTGGCATAAAATGCCTATTGTTATGTTTGATAATATTGATTATCCGTCAATGTATTAATTGTCCGTATTAAGTTTGTTATCACTCTCAGGTAGTTTTTGTGTTGGTTGGTTGACGGTTGTGTTCCTCTTGGCAATTGTCAGGTCCTGTAAATATGTCGTGTACCACCAAGGAAGGGAGTATGGTATCGTCAGATGAATTGTAATCCTTGGCCGACCATCTCTGGTCTTCTTCTCTGTAATGAATTCATGAGCTAATAAAGATATATTTTATTCCTATATCTGGTACACGCTGTCATTTGTATTATTGTTTAATGTATGTAAATTACCAAGTATAGCAGTAAACATTTGGCGTCGTTGCCTTAAAAGGAGTCAGGTCAGTATTGCGTGATTCATTCCCTTGGATCCCAATAAAGGTGAGAAGAGGTGACAAGGTGGTCAAGACCAAGTAATTAGTTGATCTTTAAGAATTGTAGAACAAAGAGAATGAAGAAGAAGATTACAAGAAAAAAGGATGAAATATACCTTGCCGACCAAGCAAGATAGTTGTCTGTACAAACGACGTCAGACGAGGATTACGAAGGAAATCTTGAATTGATAGACATATTGCACAATATTGAGAACCTATCCATCTCAAGAGAACCCATCATTAGAGGATTTGTATCGAAGACCCTTGGACAGAGGGAGTACAAGTACGAGTCAAAGCTTGAAAGTACTCAAGGTGTTGGGGACGCTGGAGGTGGATGTGTAGAGGACACATGCGTGGCCGAGAGTGCAGAGAAACCTAAGTTGCCGGTTCAGGTTCGAAGAACCGGTTCGCCGGTACGACAAAATTTTGAAATGAAGTTTGGGTTCGTTAGTACAAAAACATGTAAAAATTATATATATATGTATATACACACACACACACACACACACACACACACACACACACACATATATATATATATATGCAACCTAGAAGCATGAATTAAGATTAGAATGCCACAGTATCGTAAAAACAACAAAAACACTATAGACTTGTAATCAGAGCATCATATCTATTATCAACATCAAAATATTAAAATAATATTGATTTCAAGTATCATTGTTTTGACTTTTAAGTTTTAACAATTGGAACTTTATACTAAGTTTCAATCATCTAATGGATTTTCTAAATCTTCATCTTCGTCTTCTTCTTCATCAAAGACATTAGTTGATTCACAAACAGTGCCAATGCCAATGGGATTAGCTGCACTTATAACATTCTCACTTTCTAAGTTCTCAAATGCTTATTACTTTTTCATTGTACAAAGAGCTTGTTTATTTGTAATTAACATCCTACTTGAAAAATGTTATAAAAGTATCTTGCAACTCCCTTCACCTATTGAAGATATTGTTTAATGTTTAAAATATGATTTATCACTATAGAGAGCTTCCAATCAATCGAACAGGGGTCATCATCAGCAATTGGATATAAAAATTTCATTGGAAGAAATCTTGAGGGTTAGTTTAATTTGATGTAATAAATATCTGAACTTCAGCAAATTTTGTTTTGTAATGTTAAAGATCTTATTCAAATTCTGTAATAATTGTTTTCTGCACTAAATTATAGAATGTTTCTCAGTGGAACTGTACCTGGTTCGCACTTGGTCTGCCTGGGTCTTCCCTAGTTCGACCATGGTTCAACCTAGGTTCGGCCTGGAGGCACCAGCCTGCCTGTGTTCGAACCTAGGTGGAACCCATAGATGAACTGGGACCAGGACCAAGGACTGGTTCAAAATTCGCTTGGTTCGGAGGGCCAGGGGGAGAATTGGGTAACTTAGGAGAAAACACTTGAATGTAGCGGTCGAAACAGCCCACCTAGCTCCGACACACAAGGGAGTAAGCAAGAGAGAAAGATGGTGACTCCTCTAAAGAGTTTGAATGTGGATTGACAAAAATTGCCAAAGTTCACTAGGAACGGGTCGGAAGGCCCTACGAGGCACTGTAAGACATGCGAGACTATCTGGGTAGCAAATGGTCAGGTTGACAAGGACTATTGGCTAAGAGCGTTTCCAACAACGCTACAGGGTACAACCATTGACTGGTTCACATAACTAGATGCTTCATCCATAGCCTTTTGGGACACACTCAGGAGGGTGTTTGAGGCTGTTTAAATTGCTATGAGACAACAATGAGATTGTCTCCAAAATTTATAATACCAAACAAAGGAAGACTGAGAGTGTATGGGCTTACGTTTTGGGCAAGTTGGAGAATCAGCCAGTCGGCAGGTTGAAGAAGAGGTGGTTCATTGAGGGCTTGATTCCCTCCTTGCGCAAGAAGATGAAAGTCGTGTCTCCACCCTCGTACGCCGACGCCTACAATTGGGCGATGGACATTGAGAGTGAAAGCAAGACATACTCCTGAGGGAAGTTGAAGATGCATAATGACGACAACACCGAGGGTAGTAGCGATGATGAATCAACAACAGTCCTGGCCCTATGGCGAGACACGATGAAAGAACGGAAGGCCGAGAAAGAAACTAGTAAAGAAAGTAATGAACTATGGTGTACCAAGTGCAAAATTGAAGGGCACATGAAAGGTAATTGTACTAAAATGATGTTCTGTGAGATTTGCCAGGTGATGGGTCATTCAATAAAGGAGTGTCCATATAATTTGAAGGCTAGAAGCACATAGGTACTCTTCACACAGGGAGAGTCTACAACATCGAAACAACAAAATGTATTGCCAAGTGGTTGTGGAAGCAACGACAGAATCAAATATAGTACGACTCCAGAGGACGTCCTATCATATAGTGTCAACAATGTAGCGAGTGGGGTCACTTCGTGCGAGATTGTCAGAACGGGCAAAACAATGAGAGATTGTTGTGCAAGTGGTGTGGTCTGGGGAACCATGAGGACATTGACTGCCCAAAGCAAAAGGGAGTAAATATGTTGGACGTAAAGGAGCCAGATGAGGAAGTACTAGCGATCACCAAACTCCAAACTAAGAAGGTAGTATATCCCGACCCTTGTACAGAGAAGGAAAGACTTCAGGAAGTGAAGGGATAGATGTTGCAAGCCACCATACCCATACGAGTGTTTGACCTTCTACAAGGCATGCCACAACCAAAGATGGCCATTACCAACGTAGTGGGTGACAACGCAATCGACCAGTTGCATGGCAAGCTGTTGGAAGAGCCAGCTGACAGTTAAGCCATTGAACCGATGCTGCTAAGTGTAGGCATTGGGAGGAAGCCAATCATTGCTGAGATAGAGATAATGGGATGGAAGCTGACAAATACCATCGTCGATGGAGGCTCTGGCATGAACATGCTACCAGAGGAGACATGGAAGGTGCTCGACAAGCCAACATTCTGGCCACTAACCTTCCATCTGGTAGATGCTAACCAACACGACATCAAACCACTTAGGATGTTGGCATAAAAGTTCACCATTGGCACTCAATATTTATTTTTGGATTTTGTTGTCATTTCGTTGGAAAAGAAGGCGTACAATGCCCTCCTCGGAAGGGGATGGCTGATCACGGCAAAAGAAAACCACAATTGGAAGAAGAGCACACTCTCCATCGAGAGTGACGAGAGGAAGTACGCCATCGACTTGCGGAGCTAGGCGGTGAGCCAAGAGTTGGCATTAGACTCAATCAAAAAATGGAGAGTTGGGAATGGACGAAGGAAGGAAATGCATGGAACCAAATGTCGAAGGCGTACTCGAGCTGGCATATTATTTTGTTGATGAGATGAGTTTTCTCAATGGACTATTCCACTAGAAAATGGAAGACTGAGATATTTTCGCCAACGTGTAATTTTCTTGAAGCTACAACTCTTGGTGAAGAGAAACAGATGAAAGCCTATAAAGTTAAGGACAATGCATCTATGGGGATTGAAAATGGAAATAAAAAAATAATGAAGATTACGTAGAGACCATTGTTTAAAACCCACTCTCGGCACGAGAATGTTTGTTTTTGGTAGATTCAATATGTGGCACATGAAGCACAAGTATGGGTAAAACCGACCAGATTGAGAATTGGAAGGTTGGCAGACAGATTGGAAAGCATAGATGTTTGGAGAGGAAAACAACACAAGCGCCAACCCTATGGTACACGGAGCTGTAAAGAGCCTACCTGGCTCTTTCTCCGAAAATTCAACTCAAATGACCAACTATGCTCTGGAAAGTTGATTCTCTTCTTTTGATGTTTGAATATATATATATATATATATATATATATATATATTTTGTGTTTTTAAAAGAACTTTTGCAAAACTAAAATAGCAATCAATATTAAGGAATGAACTACACAATATCAATTATGCCCAAGCAGATATATATTTAATTGCAACTTAAAGCAGTACATTAAAATTCTCAACGTTGGATATTACACTCACATGTAATAATGAAGTCCGCAGCCAATGTGATAGTGAAGCACGACCACCATGGAGGCTAACGCCTAGCTGCTGATTGCAGGTCTACCTGCGCATACATATAACTCCCAAGCGGTTGTGATACGGCCTGCACAACCTGCGATATCACCCAAGGCTCAAAGCACAACTCGGTTGGTGCTAGATGTGGCTCACGCCATTCTCAACTTGCATTCTCTTCCCCGTCTGGTATCCAAACTGATTTTCGATCCCAAACAATTACCAATGGTAAGGTAACAATGAATCCCAAAGACTGATTTAGACCCTTCACAATTCGCAAGCAACAATCAGCCAACTCAAAGTGATTAATTACTGCGAGAATTCACAATTCTCCAGCATGCATTCAAAACCCTACTATCACCATGTCTCCAAAGCTCATTCTCCAAATATCAAAAGATGTCAAAAGGTAATCTTGAAGAATTTCACAAAACATTATAAAGGAGCAACATCTTCTCCAAGAAGTCTCGATTTCTCCCAGCTTCAGCATGAAGCTTCACATAACTTAAAGTACTTTACCTTTTAAACAAGGCTTAAAGAAAAAAATTCAAATATATCCTCTTCCCCATCATTTGAATAAACCAACTTTAAGACTTTAAAGTATATACCATTAAATATATAATGATATAATAAATATAAGCTCAAGAGGTCAATTAATCAAAATAACTTAATTAATTGATTCAACTTCTACCCAAAACCAACTACCAACTGCACGATCAAACCAACTGCATGAACACCCTACCACGAATAGAAACTGGCAGGAGCCGGCTTACTATAAATAGTAAGTTCACACCATGAGACCCCCAAAACACGACATTAGCCCACGAATGTCGCAACGATGGGCTAATAAATATATCCTCCAGACACCTGCTAAAACGAGGACATCACAGTTATGAGTCATGAATCTGTCAAAGTTAAGATGTTGCTTTACTTCATGAGGTAAAGCATCCCACTCAGTATGTAATGCCAAAATGTCATCAGGAAAGGAAGCCTAATCATCAAAACTAATAGTATCTATCTCTGGTCTTAAGAAGGTAGGATGTAAAGGCCTATCCTGTGTACCTGCCACGTCAATCCTGGACTTGTGTGAACTAGCTGAGATACTCCCACGATCTCTATCCCTGCCTTGATCTCGAGGCAAGGTGATACGCTGCAAGGTATCCGAAAGAATCTGTAAGACTGTAGCCATCTATTGTTGGGCAGCTGCCAACTCTTGCTGACTGCGAGCAATATTTTTGAATACCACGATAGATTCTCTGTCATCCTCATTACCTGTATTTTTTGGGATGCTGTCTCACATATTTCCCTGTTCTTGGCCACCAGGCGGTGGTGAATTCCGACCTCTGCGAGTGTAATGACAACCCTGTCTATACCTGTCACCTTCCATTATTCAAACCCAATTTCCCCCATAGGCTGGCAAGATGTAAGCTCTGATACCACTGTAAAGAGCCTACTTGACTCTTTCTCCGAAAATTCAACTCAAATGACCAACTATGCTCTGGAAAGTTGATTCTCTTCTTTTGATGTTTGAATATATATATATATATATATATATATATATATATATTTTGTGTTTTTAAAAGAACCTTCATTACAATGAATCCCAAAGATTGATTCAGACCCTTCACAATTTGCAGGCAAGAATCAACCAACTCAAAGTGATTACTTACTACGAGAATTCACAATTCTCCAGCATGCATTCGAAACCCTACTATCACCATGTCTCCAAAGCTCATTCTCCAAACATCAAAAGATGTCAAAAGGTAATCTTGAAGAATTTCGCAAAACACTATAAAGGAGCAGCATCTTCTCCAAGAAGTCTCGATTTCTCCCAGCTTCAGCATGAAGCTTCACATAACTTAAAGTACTTTACCTTTAAACAAGGCTTAGAGAATAAAATTCAAATATATCCTCTTCCCCATCATTTGAATAAACCAACTTTAAGACTTTAAAGTATATATCATTAAATATATAATGATATAATAAATATAAGCTCAAGAGGTCAATTAATCAAAATAACTTAATTAATTGATTCAACTTCCACCCAAAACCAACTACCAATTGCACGATCAAACCAACTGCATGAACACCCTGCCATGAATAGAAACTGACAGGAGCCGGCTTACTATAAATAGTAAGTTCACACCAGGAGACCCCAAAACATGACATTAGCCCACAAAGGTCGCAATGATGGGCTAATAAACATATCCTCCAGACACCTGCTAAAACGGGGACATCACTGGAGCTATCCATATGCCACACATAAAAGAAGGAACTCTTCGTACGACAAAAAAGCGACAAGTGTCTTACAACCAAAACAATACGTACGCTATTTGGGTTATAAGGGACAATTGTACGGTAGCAGGTCCCATGTCGTTGAAGAAAACAAACAGTGCGATAGGATCATGCCATACGATGGGTCTAGATCGTACGAAGGTAGCGATCAACTATACATGGGTAGGAGCAAGCCGTATGGTGGAGAGAGAGAGCCGTACAAAGGAATGCAAAAATCATACAGGGAAGAAGGTGCTAGAGCGTATGGAGGAAGAAGATCATGGCCGACGGTAGGGAGGCCAAGCGGGAAACTGAGCTGTACGAGTATGGGATGGAAGTGTCAAGACTGTATGAGAAAGAAGTGCCAAGGATGTACATGGGGAGTATAACGTATGGACAAGTAGGGAGGAGGCCGTACACAATAACTAGACCACATAAATTTTAGGCTGTATGTGAACATACATTCCATACACAGAGCATAGTGGAAGGCAAGAGTGCAATAGGCTATACGGAAAGTGAGGAAGCCACCTGGGTCGTATGGGATAGACCCTACCATACAACACACAATAACAACTTCTGGGTCGTACGCCGCACAGTCACCTTAGTACCACTCTTTCGTGACAACAATTCAGTGTGTTGGACACCGTATAATCACCTCAATACCACCCTTTCGTACAACAGCAACAATTCTTTGAGTTTCAGTACTTCATTTGGCAAGTAAGAGATTTGGCAAGGTTGACAATTGCATTTTCGGGCTTTATCAGTATTGTTTTTTGCATCTTAAAAAATCAAGAAAATGGTGTGCACCATGGAGTTTTATGTGGTTCTGAAGGTGCTAATTTGGTCTTGGCAGTGCCGAACCCTGCGAGGGGTGCTGCCCCTTCACTCCGCTGGGGGCACTGCCCCTAGACCCTCGTAAGGGGCGCTGCCCCTTGACCCTGCTAGGGGCGCTGACCCCAAACCCCCGCAAGCGACATTGCCCCTTAACCCCACTGGGGGTGTTGCCCCCAGACCCCTATTTTATTTTTGATGTACACTACAACTTTGAGTTTACGCAGTATAAATCATTATCTACACTGTTGTCATTATTTTCCTGGATATTACTTGATGTATACTTGTTGATGACTTTTTCTTTTGGGGGGGATGATGTAGTCAACATAAAATGCCTATTGTTATGTTTGATAATATTGTTTATCTGTCAATGTATTAATTGTTCGTATTAAGTTTGTTATCACTCTCAGGTAGTTGTGTCGGTTGGTTGACGGTTGTGTTCCTCTTGGCAACTGTGATCGTGTATTGCCAAAGAAGGGAGTATGGTATTGTCGGATGAATTGTAATCCTTGGCCGACCATCTCTGATCTTCTTTAGTGTAATGAATTCATGAGCTAATAAAGATATATTTTACTCCTATATCTGGTACGCACTACCATTTGTATTATTATTTCATGTATGTAAATTACCAGGTATAGCAGTAAACAAACATACAAGTTCTGGAGATCAATGGCTTAGAAGGGGATAACTACTCTTTTCTTGTAAGAGTATACAAGAAATCAGATTGACTGAATATTGATACTCTTTTTTCATTGAATATCATTTGAGGCTGCTTTTGTTTATGAAGATCAATTATTTTCCTCCCTTTTCTTTAATTTCTTTTTTCCAATTCATTGTTAGAAATCTTTCGGTTCACCCTGCTCTAACCTGCAGCCATATAAAAGAATGTCATGTCCTTGCGTACAACTTGTTTGGCATTTGGTAGACATTGAATTTTTTCTCTCCTGTATATGTTTCCTCTGAACTAATTTTATAAAATAAATGATTGTTCAATAAATTAAGGCACTGCCCTTTTACAATGATAATAAATCAGGATTTTGTCATTTTGTTCTTATCTCATTTCTTGTGAAACAGAAACCTTGCAAAGAAACAGACCTTATTGGCACTGAGCAATTTCTATGGCTTTTTTGTCGTGTTATTTTATTTTAGTTTGAACTTTGCTCCTGATAATGTTACATTGTTATGCATCAATACATCTGAGAATGTTTTCTTGTATTTGTCTTATTAATTAACCAAAAAGGCTGATGTACTTTTGCATTGTTTCTGTTGTTGGAGGGAAACAGTTATGTGGGGCAACTGGAAAGCTGCACACTATGTCTGTAATTAATCTAGAAGGTAAAGATGACTCCACATTAATCTTTTGGAATTGATGACTCTTTTGTTAGTTGATTTGCTGAAACTCATCTTAATTTGTTTGAGGATAATGACACACCTCATCTCACATACTTGATATTGACATTCTTTTTTTGTTCCAGCATCACAATTTTCTTTTCTCTGGGAACACGATTAAATATTTAGCTTCTATTTTTGACTCCTGTGCTACTCGTTTAATTCAAAAGTGTACCAAATTACATAATTGTGATTTGTATTCAGTGATTCACCAACCACATTTTATGTTTGGGCCTTACAGATTCCAAAGTGAACTTGCATCTAAGGGAGGACCACAAGGGAAGTTTAGAATCTCAACATTGGGCTTGGATGTTTCTGCCTGGACTTTCTTCTGCCTTAAGTTTGGCAGAAGTTGCATTTGCTAGTGAAGAAGAAACCTCAAATGAAGTTTTTGTGGTTGGTGAATTATTTGAATTTGGAATACAACTGATTTACCTCGGAGCTTTACTTGCACTTCTTGGAATTGGAAGTTTTTTTGTTGTTCGACAAATACTTGTTCGTAGAGAGCTTGAAAATGCTGCCAAAGAATTACAGGTGAATCCATTTTCTGTGTGCTACACATTTATGATTTTCCAGATCTTCTTTTAGGGTCATTTGATGTAAGAGATCCTCTGAAGTGTCCCATTACGGTAGGGAAATTTTCTGCTTTTCCCAACATTTGATGTAACATGTATTCTGACATTTCACCCCAAACTGGTAGGTTTTTCTTTCTTTGAATTGACCACAGCAATGATTTAGGTGTGGAAAGATATATTCATTTTAATCTTTTTTCTGTGTTAATACTGTTTTTACATTACAATTTGCAAAGTTTGGAAACATATTTATAAGTGAAGTTGTAAAGCTTTTGGAGAAAACTGTGTGGCAGACTCTTGCATCAAGGTTTTGCATCATACTCCGTGACCCATCATCAAGACAACAAAAAGGGAGAGTGAGAATTGCGATTCTAGATTCACAAATATAATTTTCAAAATGCCAAAGAAGTGTATTGGGTCACCCATAGAAATGTAGGGGGCACCGACAGCCTTAAGTTCTAACCTTCATACTTAATTTCTTGAAAACAAAAGACATTGAAGGTTGAATTAAATTGGAAATAAAAAACAATTCATGAGTTGTGCAGCCTATCTAAATTTAAAATCAAAAGAGGAATAAATCAATTTTAGCAGCTAGATTTAAAGGTAAATTTATAATTTTAAGATAAGGATTTTTAAGGTAAGTAGTTTAAACTTGTTGAACCTAATGACACATAAATTATTGGAACACTCCTGGACTTTAAACATGAAAGGAAGAATGAAGAGTTGAACATCAGTCAAGCGTTAATGAGGAATGATGTCTTAAGTCTTAATCAACTGAAAAGAAAGGGGAAAAATAATAGAACAGAGAGGCTCAATGAAAAGAAACAAACGGAGGTCAGTGTACAAAAAATATATTTTCAGGTCATTAGTTTGTTTAGGGAGTTTAATAGGACACATGAGGGGCTGACTCTACACCCCTCATCCTTGTTGAGATTGTTTGTCTGAGTGTTTACTAATCTCAATGGCTTCTCTTAAGTGTCTTTTGAAGTAGTTATCTTCTTCTGCTGCTAAGATCCTGATATCTTCAATACAAATTTTGTACTTCATCTTGGCAAAATGTTCTATTGGGTCTGATTTGTTGCCTACCTCACACCTAATGTCAGCTCCATTGTCTTTGATTTCATTTCCTATGGATCAACTTTTTTCTTTGATTTACTAGAGAAGTTTTTTTTAATACAAAAATAAATCATACAACATATTTAATTGTCAACATTGAGACCTTATTTAGCATCTGTAATTACAAAGATAATAAAATTTAATTATTATTATAAAGAAATTATCATAGATATCTTGTGAAAGATCACTTCTAACATCGGACGATGAGTAATAAGCAATAGTTTAAACTTGTTGAGTACAAGGTATTCTATTCAACAAAACATGCATCCTACAAATGCGAAATTGATCAATTAAATTCATTGCTTGTTACAAATGATACATTTATATGCAAGGAAGGGCCTGGATCTTTGAATTCAGAGGGTGCCTGTCATATTTTCTATGATGAAAACAGTTAAGAAAATATCTAGCTAAGTATTTACACCTTTTATAAATTATTTTCTTAAATCAAAACTTTTTGAGTGTAAATATGCAGGAGCGTGTCCGAACTGGGGAAGCCAGTGCATTAGAATACTTTGAATTGGGTGCTGTAATGTTGAGGAAAAAGTTCTATACCCTTGCTGCTAAATATCTTGAGCAGGCTATTGAGAAATGGGAGGGAGATGTTCAAGATCTAGCACAGGTGGATTTTTGGTTCCCAGATATTCTCTCATATTATCCTTGTTTTGAGAGGATTTTTTTTAAGGTTAAACTGCATCTTCAATAGTCTCTGCATTCTTTCATCTCTTGCATATCAATTTAATGCAATTTTTTCGTTCTTAGACATTTGTTTAGGGGAGTTTCTGTGATTATAGCTTGGATATAATTAGTGTTTTTTTTAAATATTTTATAATTTTCGTTTGGTATACACAGTTCCATGTAAGTTCACTTTCTGTAAATGCTTTTTGTGATTGATTCAAAAGGAACTTTTGTTTGTCTGGTATCCACTATTCAGGTCCACAACACTCTTGGCTTCAGTTATGTAAGTGAGGGCAAGACAGAAAAGGGTATTGCCCAGTTTGAGATGGCCGTGAAGCTTCAGCCAGGATATGTGACAGCTTGGAATAATTTGGGTGATGCATATGAGAAGAAGAAGAAACTGAGGGCTGCGTTAAACGCATATGATCAAGCACTTCTGTTTGATCCAAATAATAAAGTTGCGAGAACATGTCGAAATTCTATGAAGGAGCGCCTTGACCTGTTTGAGGGAATTCCTTCGAAATCAGAAAGATAACAAAATATGCAAGCAGCAGAAATTGGACCCTCTTGTATTTATTTTTTTGGGAGTAGCATAGACCAATTTTGAGAAGCGGATAAAGTCTTTATCCTTTTGAGCCTATGATTTTTACAATATGGGTTTCTTTTATCATTGCTCAACTAAATATCATAGCCCACTCACAGGCCATAAGGTGAAGACATAAAATTGGTTTCAACTGACAAGAATTTGGGCTGTGAAGGGTCTGTAAAATCTCTTTGTCACACACATGGCCAGAAGTTTGGAGCTGGAGGAGTCTGTAATATAGTGAATGATATTCTAGAAGCTAGTTTGCAAAAATAACAAACTAAATGATTGTTATAGCTTTGATGACGCATTTATCATGAAAGTAAGGCTAATATAGTGAATGCTATTCCAGAAGCTAGTATGCAAATATAACAAACTAACTTAAATGATTGTTATAGCTTTGATGCTGCATTTTTCATGAAAGTAAGGTTAAAAACTTGTTCGATACATCAATCTGGACAAGAAAAATACATCATCGGTCAACATTCAAGTCTGTTAGCAAGCGCATATTCCATCTTCACATATGTAAGTACTAAAGAATTGCTGAGATGGCTGCATAATGTATTTCTGGGATTAAGCAAGGACAATGGCGTGGATTGTTTTACCCTAGATTAGGAAAGGCAATTTGTTTACAACGAACTTGTGACAAATAAAATCTTTGGAAAGGAAGCTTGTAATACTATTCTGCATCATTGAGTATAGTCTTAGAAAAAAATGGCAATCATATAACCTCAGACTAAACTCTTAACATCTAAGAAAAAATTACAACCGTGTTACCTCATACTAACTCCCAACATACTAATTTGTCAACTTACCAGAACTATTCCAAGAGCTTTATGGTCTGTTTCCTCGAGCGGCCACCTTTATAAAATTATCATTGTTCTCTTTTCAAATATGTGTAGAATGTTGATACACTTTTTTTCTTTATATAATTATTTGATGTTTGGATCACCTACTGCATCCAAATTCCTTCACCGAATTGCCTATGGGCAGATATCTTTTCTTGGTGCGGTATTTGCATAATCAAATTCTCAAGCTGAGGGTATGGTTATATGCACTCGTTGGTCCTTGAATTTGTTCACCCTTGACTACATTCCCTTACATCCTTATCTTCTTGATTAAAAACCATCACAAAGCCAGGCTTCAGATATTTTGTACATTATAGATGAGAGCCTTAACCTTACATTTTTGTAAACATTGTGGTCTTTGCAAGCATTTGGTATTCCTCCTTTCATTGCCTTGAATTATAGAAGGCAAATAAAGTCACTTGATGTAATGTCCCCATCCTTTCACATCAGGTCAACTAATTATCCAAATTTTGTGAATTCTCTGAAGAGACAAAATTACAATAAATATTCTTCATAAAGGAGTCCGATATGTTACCAAGGATATCTAGAGGCCAATATCTAAGAGATAAAAGATACCAAAGCAACGATCAGAGAAGATTGTCGGGGCAATTGATAATCAAATGAAGGACAAATCAATATCATGAAGAGGGACTGTCTACTGTCTATTGGCAATCAATAAAGATATTAGCTTGGTATTGTTTATAGGAGTTTATCGAGCCTCTACTAAACATACTCCTCCATTTGAACAAGCACCAAGTAGAGTCACATTCCAACATGAAGTCGACCACACACACACACACACACACACACACACACACACACACACACATATTGACTGCAATACAATGTCAAGGCAAAAAGACTTATAAACGATAGTGAAGAGTTGGGGATATGTAACACTCAAAAACCAAACATATTATTTGTGCATCAATGAATGAAATAGAACAGTGAGCAAGGGGGATGCGACTTAGCCAATATCGATGTGCAATATAAAGGACTAAACACAAAGTGCTGTTGAGAAGATAGCAACGACTAATCTTGTTGGCTAATTCAAGTATCTCTATCTCCAAGAAATACATAAGAAAGATGAAGAGAACAAAATCGACAATCAATAGAAGGGTAACTGAGATTGCTATGCTCACAGCAATCAAGAATTAGTGAACAGTGATTCTATCATCTTGAGTATGATATGTAAAGGTAGCGGAATCCTATTACTGCCACTCAGCACAATTAATAGAAAAGTCAACAGGTAATAGCATTATGGTCAATGACCATCAACGATAATAATACATTCGCTTGGATAACAGTGATCATGATTATGATTTTATCAGAGAAATAGACTTGGCAGATTTAAGATAGCGAATAATAAGAAGGGAAGGTACAATATTACACTATCACCAAACAGGGGTGATCAAAATAAGTATCAAGCGTTATCAAGACAAGGGGAGATTATGTATTAATACAATACTGATAAATGCTTATTTCAGAAGCATCGATGATAACCAGCCAAGGAGATTACACATCAATGACTCATCGATGATCTAATTACCAATGGAGTTAGCAGATTAATGGAAGCACACTATTGTATGATTCAAGACAACGATTAGTGAAGAGAAAAAAATGGTGCTACTAAGATTACTAACCAGTTATGTGATAAGTGGTGCACTTAGTATAAAGGTAAGGAAGCAATTATGAATGGTCATTGGATGCGTCTTTTGGGGATGTAACCTATTGTGAGGTCTTTCACACATTGCCCCAATTCTTGGGGACCCCTCCTTTTAGCTTCGATTGGAGAGATGTTGGAGACTTGACTTCCCCCTTGGCTTTGAAATTTGATCCTTGTCTGATGTTTGGAGTGGTGAAGGTTGAAGTTGAGATTGGTGCACATGCTGGGCAGAATTGTCTTGTCTATGGGACAATTTCGCCATGAAATAAGACCAGCGTTCTTTGTTCCCCAATTTCATCTTTTTGGCCTTTGTGATAAACGTTTTGCACTTACATTTGTATGGCAAGCCTTGTATGGAGTGAAGG
>MU227181.1:658854-669211 GCA_018584345.1 Thuja plicata
AAAGTTTCCTTTTCTGAGTTAGTTTCCCTTTTAGGGTTTCGGTATCCTTTATAAGGATTGACCGGCTTTCATTTCATAAGGAGTTTGTAAATCATTTCATTGTTGAATATAGAACATATTTTCTGTCAACATGTGTTTGCACTCTCTGGCCTATCGGCCGCCATAGCTGATTCCCTTCTCTCTTCTGTCTGTTTCATTCTGTTTGTAATAGCTATGCATGCAGGTGTTCTTGGGTAGATTGATGTTCATCAATCTCAACAATTTCTAGTGTAGACAACATTCCAATAATCTATTTAACTATTAGTTGAACTTTTTAAGTGATAAAAATTAATGTGAAATATGTACAAATATCATTTCTAGATTTATCTACGTACAATATTGTTTCTTAATTCAATTGCGTTGGATTTTGCATCAATATTTCGGATCACTTTCTGTAATCTATCATTAGGGTAATGAGGAGCATGAGGAAACAAATGATTTGTTGCAGACCAAGACAAGTTTAAAAAGAAAAAAAGTGGAAGGGGGAAAGTTGAATGTGGTTTTGTTGGTGTAATTAAATATTCCTAATTACACTTTACTTAAGCTTATTTAGAATAATGTATACATAGGAGTTTGTGCATGAGACACTAGGAGTTTGCACCTTTATTTGCACATGGTGTAGGAGAAATACCACTTTAGGTGGTGATAGTTGTTATCACATTCCACTTTATGTGTGAGATCCACCTTTAGAGTACTTATTACATTATCATCCTCCATATGTTGCACATACTTTATTGCATAATGGAGGATGATCCACCTCTGGTGGACATGTGATTTCACCTTGTATGGGTGATAACTTATCTTCCCCTTATCATAGTCTCTTATTGCCTTGACTATATAAGAAGGCTCATTATGTACGTTCTATTAATGTTTCATTAGCAATAATATCATTGTTGTGTCTTGTTGCAATTGTCTTTCCATTCTCTTGTGGAAGTTATCTTGGCCTTTCATTTGGTCCTGAGGGTGTTGTATAGTCATCTAAAACTCTAACATGGTATCAAAGCTCTCTAGGTGTGAATACTTCTTCTCAAGAGTATCAAAATTGGTTTGATTGGATTGTGGGTGCAAAATAAGGCTATTTGGACATCATCATTGCATAGCCTATTTAGAGAAAAATTTGGTTAAATTTGGGGTTTTGCATTTTGTGGCTTTCTATTGCATGTCAAAATTGAAGCTTGCTGGTGCAAATCAGAGGTTGGCATCACATTAAGGAGGTTTAAAAACTCCAAGATTGACTTTTGTTTCATCCAAATCGGAAATCTGAGGCCAAATCTAGAGCTATTTGAAGTTTAGAGGTGTGAGGACAATAATTCTAAAAAACACAGGCGATTTTCAAACAACGATATCTCAGTCATCCGAACTCATTTTTCTCGAGCAATTTTTTTTTGTTTTGTTTTGGGGTAGAATTTTGTGTTCTATACAATGGTGTAGGTGGTTGTTGATCTTTGTGCGTAAATTTGTCTGAAATTTCTAATCTTATTTTTTGCAACTTTCAAGGCCTCGTTTGGGTTCATACAAACTCCTTTTTATAGGCAATATGGAAAGAGACACTACATATATGGATGAGTGTCGTCATTTATGACAACAAGATGATGTTTAGATCACAATTCTATGTGTGCAACTCATTAGGAGATTATATTGGAAGTCAGGAACATATTAGGCTAAGTACATGAATACGAACAATGTACAGTAAAAGGTCCGGTGTTCCTTTCTAGGTTAAATATTTTTGGTGCGCATCTAAGGGAAGCATTATAGTGGTGTAGATATGTTAATTCTAGAGTTTGGAGGTACGATGACATGTTGCGTAAGTGTTACAGAGATCTGAACAGTGATATTTTGTGTTTCATAGTCTGAAAGGACGACATGAAGGAAGATCTTTATGCGTACGTGGTAATTTGATTTTGGTGCTAACTTTTATGATAAATTGGTAAAGCCGACATAGTTAGCTGCATGCTTAAAATAATTTTGGGGGGAAATCAATTCAAATTGAGGATTTGGGCAACTTGGTCAAAATGTATTACATTTCCTAGGATGTTTTTGGTAGTCAACATGGGAGATCAAATATGTAGTTGCGTACTTATATAATTGATGGATTAGTGTTTTGGAGTGGTAGTTGATGTGTGTGTGAAGTGTGCAAGTTAATTACATGCAGATTTCATGCAGGACAATGTGATCTGATAGTCTGATTAGTGAAGAACATAGAACATGACAGTAAGACGAAAAAGTGTATCCGATTAGATTTATGTGCTTATATGAAACTGTAATCAGGCATAGCTAATGCTACTATACCTGTTCAAAAGCTTTGTGATCATTGTAGTGATCTAGTAAGGTAGTGAGCCTTCTTGTAAAGGGTTGTAGCCCTAGTTGTATTTGAGCAGTGAGCTTGAATACAAGTGCATTCTTAACTATTATAAGACAATATTTTCTGCAGAGTATTGGCTTGTGGGTGTCATCCCCACTGTACTTTTTTCCCTAACAGGGTTTCCATGATAAAAATTCATGTGTTAAGGTGTGATGCTTATTTGTTTTATGTTCTTGTATGTTATTCTACTTTGTATGCATTAAGTGGTTTAAGTATCAGTTTTAGTGAGAATTTGTATAGAACATTGATTCACCACCCCACCCCTCCCCCTCTCAGTGTTCCTTCCTTTGAACAATTGGTATCAGAGCCAAATCCCTTGGATTAAAGTTTAACAACTTGAGGGAGATCTGGGAAGGAACAATGGATTTATCTTTGCAAGAACAACTCTTGGTTTCATTGGAGGATCTTGATCAATTTAAAAATGAAGTAAGAATGCTGTAGGACCCGGGTTTCCCCGAGACGACCCATCTGTGTTGATTTTTAGAATGCCCCACGGAGGAGGACTCCACCTCCCCACCCTATTTATCTTTCGAAGAGGGTGTGCGCATCTATTTCTCATTAGCTGACCTTGTGGGGGAAGAAAATGGAGGCAGTTATAGAAAATAACATCACTAAGATCCATAGCCTCCATCAAGTCACATTTAGCCGAAACAATTTCTCCCAAATAATGTAGAATTTTCCACCACAAGTGGTGAGCCCCCAACAACCTGTAGAAAAGAAGTCTTAACTGGAGCCTAGCCCCCTCGAGCAAAGAACTCAGCCAAAGAAGAGACATCCCAACAAGATTGATTCCACTCATCCCACCAAAAGTGCCAAATATGTCTACTAAAAGAACACTGGAAAAAGAGACGAGAGACCATTTCTTCACTATAATGACACAAAAAACATCAAGGGGCCTTGAAAGCCTCACTTGCATAAATTATCCCATGTAAGACACCGATTGTGGACCACCAACCACATACAAAAATTGCAATTAGGCCATGAGTACTTGTACCAAACTTGTTTCACCAAGGAACTTGAATGTCCCCAAAATTCTGCCGCACAAGCTCAACATAACCTGCAGAGACAAAAAAATTTCTAGACAAATCACTGCTAGCCCAAGCCAAAACATCATTTCCAATCAAGGTAGTGAACTCTCGAGACTTAAAAATATGAGCTAGCATCTTCCTGTCTTCCTTAGATCCTCCTGGAGGCCATTCAGAAGGATGTTTCTAGCAAAAATGAACTGCCAACCCACAGGTATGGGAAATCTTATAATGGTCAACAATGTCCTAGCCATCAATGGTAAAGATATCACAAAGGGTCTGAAGGTGAGGATGAGTAGAAAGTATAGAAGGATGAGAATCTCAAGAGTCAATCCAAAAAAGAGCTTGAGATCCCACGTGATAGAACCAAAAGAGACCATTTTTAACCAACTAAACCCCGAGTTTCAAAGTGCTCCAGATCATAGAACCTCCCCTCCAAAGAAAAGTTGGGAACATCAAACACATTAACGCCTAGAAGATACTTATGGGTGAGAATAGAGGCCCAAAGTTGATTTTGGCTAGTACACCAGCACCAATATAACTTAGCAGCAAGAAATTGCCCATTTAAAATAGCCGAGCATAAGCCAAGGCCACCCTCATTTTTAGGTCTGCACACAGTTTACCACTTAACCAAACTCCATTTAGCAGTCGATAAATTCCCACTCCAAAAAAATTGATGAGAGAGGGTGTCAAATTCACAAAGAAAATACATGGGAGCAACCTAAACAAAACACCTATATATAGGAAGAGTTTGAATAATCGACTTTAAAAGAGTTAATCGAGCAAGAGTAGATAACCAAAATTGATTCCAATGATTAACCTTCTGATGCAACTTGTCAAGAAAAATCTGCCAAGATGATCTAGGAAGTCTACCAACCGTAAGAGGAATGCCCAAACAAACCAAGGGAAGAGAGCCATTTTGAAATCGCAGAATGTCAGCAATACGCCTCTGAATGGCTTGAGGGGTATTGAAAAACAAAATGAAGGATTCATGCTCATTGACTTTATGACCTGAAGCCGCAAGATAAACATCCAAGGCTTGCCTAAAAGAATCAACTTCTTGAAGACAAGCCAATCCCATAAGAGATGTGTCATCCACAAACTAGAGATGTGAGAGTTGTGGCAAGCCATTTCCCCATTGCCACCCATGAATCAAGCCTTGAGCAACTCAAAATTTTAGAAAATGACCCAGACCCTCAACCAAAATAATAAATAGGTAGGGGGATAGAGGATCCCATTGGCGAAGGCCTCTAGAAGCATCAAAAGACTCTAAAGGTTCTCCATTCACAATAACAAAAAAATAAGTTGAAGTAACACAACTCATAGTCCAACTCACCCATTCTGAACTAAAACCAAATGATAAGATAATATTTTGAAGAAAGCTTCATTGACTCTATCATATGCCTTGGCCATATCCAATTTAATGAACTTAGATATCTCCTTTGAAGTTTCCATAGAGTGAATAACCCTAGAGGCCACCATCACCCCATCTAGAATCTATTGACCAACCACAAAACCCCCTTGTTCCTTAGTGATCACTGCAAGAAGACAAGTTTTGAGCCTTTCTACAATACATTTAGTGATAATCTTATACACCACATTACAAAGAACAACAGGTCAAAATTTTTTAACTATGTTTGCACCTTCCTTCTTAGGAATGAGAGTCATGAAGGTAGAATTCAAGGCGTGAAGCATTTTCTTATTAAAAAGAGATTCCCTAACAACCTCCAAAAGATCTAGATTAATAATGTCCCATAATTCCTAAAAAAATTCTAGAGGGAAGCTATCGGGGCTCGAAGCTTTACCTTTTCTCATCCCAAAAACATCTTCTAACTCATGCATTAGAATCAGATGGATGAGAGAATCATTCATCGCATTGGTGACAAGAGAAGGAATGCAAGAAAGGATCAGCTTTTCCTTGGAAATAGAAGGAGGGGAGTCTTTAAAAAAAAGAGCAGAATAAAAATGATGAGCCTCATGGGTCATAGCTGAAAAAGAAGAATTATGAAGCCCTTCAGAGGTAACAAGAGATGAAATATACCCCTTATTATGAGGAGTCTGAACATAATGCTGAAAGAAAGAAGTATTCCTATCTCCTTGTAGCCAATCAAACCGAGCCTTCTGTTTCCAATAAATCTCCTCCCAAGTTCCCATTCCTCCACATCTCGCATGGCTTGGGATTCAACTTTTCCAAGAGCATCTGAGAACCCAAAATCCCAAATTTGGCCAGTAATCGCCACTTGACGGTCAAGAGCATTCCTCTTCTTGGACTGAAGGTTACCAAAACATGATGTATTCCATCTCTTAAGGTGATATGACATATTTAAGTTTCTTCTCAAAGAAAAACATAGTTGTGCGATATGCAAGGCCACCCTCTCTCCACCATTTATCCACTAAGTCATGCAGTGAAGAGTCCCAAAACCACATAAGATGAAATTTAAAAGGAGGATTCTTTGGACCTGCAAAAGAAGCAAAAAATTGATTGGCTAGTGATCATAAGCTCTCCAATCTAGAATCTCAGAACTAGTTACCAAGCCTCCACTTACCCAGGAACAAGAGACAAGAAACCTGTCCAGCCATTTAGAGATCGCCTCTTGACCACACCATCTATTATTCCAAGTAAAACTACCATTAGAGGACTTAACATCCACTAAATCAAGAGAATCCACCTGAGCTCGAAACAAATCAGAAGTTGGACCCAACCTAGGTATCCCCCCTTGTTTCTCCTCCAAACTCAACACAAAATTAAAGTCACCACATAAGATCCAAGGAAGATAAGGCGCACATGACCAGGAATATTTTATATGTGCCCAAAGCTGAATTTTACCACTGATGTCAATTGGAGCGTAAACATTTGTAATTAGAATAGTCTCTCCAGAGTCCAAGGAAGATGCAACCATGTAAATAGAAGATTGAATACAAATCCACCAAAGGGGAGCAATCTTGCGAGGATCCAAAAAAAGGGCCAAACCTTCAGAGTTACCCTGAGAACTAATGGACTAACATTGACCAAAATACCACATACGAGAAGCATGGTGGAGCATGACATCAACATAAACCTTAGTTTCCTGAACACATAAGATGTCCGGTGAATGAACTGCAACCAAATCATGAATAGCCTTTTGTCGAGGGATTCTATTTGTTAGAATTTAATCTTTCCTTGGTTGAAAATATGTAATTAAAAGGATAAACCAAGGTATCCTTATTTGTATTTATCCTCTAGTCCAAGTAGGAGGACATGTCACAATTTTGTAATTCCTTTAATAAGGAAATTAGAAATTCCTCCTTAAGAGGAATCTCACATTTGTCACACACACAATATAAATGTGGCATTCATAGAAGATGGGAGTTACATGCAAACTCCTCCACTCATCTCTATTTAAGAGATACCTCTCACACACTTTTCTAATAATCTTCTCTTCTTTCTCACTTCTCCACACATTCTCATCTTGCTCTCAATATTGTATTGAGCTCATTGCTCTCATTCTTTAGGCCTTGTGCCATATTCATATTCTTCACAAGGGGTTTTTCTTATTTTTCCCCTTTCAAATCCTTGTGTTCTTGTCTTGGTTCTTGAAGCTTGGTGATCTCTTGGCTTGATTCTTTGTAGCAATTCCTCACTATTAATCTTGGTGAACTTGGTAAATTCCTTTCATGCACTCACACTTGGATTCTTTCATTTGCTCTACTTATTTTTTATGATTTATAACATGGTATCAAAGCAGGTTTAATCCTTGTTTGTTGAGTGTTGCATGTAGGGAAATTTGAAGGATATTTCGATTGTGAAGGAGGAAAGATTTTTTGTTTATCTAACCGTTTTTTGCAGGTTTTACTTCAATATTGTTTTGCAAATTTAACATCTTAATTTTTTTAAGTTCTGGATGGCTTGCCCCTAGATCTAAGTCTTTTTATCACTATTTTCAAGTCTTTTTTAGTACTAATCTCTCCCTTAGTCGGGCAAATCGCAAGGGAAGATTTCAGATTTGCTTATTCTATTGTTTATCATTAAAATCTAATTTTTTTTTCCAACTCACCCTCAGTTGGGAAACCACAAGGGTTTTCCTTTTCACACATTCTTGTTCTTCCTAACAATCTGATCTGCAAGCTTGTTATTCGTTCTTTATCAGATTTCAATTTATCTAATCTTTTTGCAGGTTGTATATCTGTATATTTCAAGGTTCTAACATCTCTGTAATAACGTTAATCTGTGCTAACGATTGTTTTGCAATTTTTAAGATCCAAGATTTCCACATATCTCTAGTTTTTTACTTATTTATTATATTCCTCTTACATTTGGTGTAGGATTTAATTGATTCTAATAGACATCTATTTGAGTTGTTTATTTTTCTATTTGTTGTTTCAAATCTCCTTGCTCTAGCAGAGTTTCTTTTTGCAAGAAGGCTTTTAGCTTTTTTCACTTCATCTTTTGCCTCTTTATTGCTGTATTTATCCTTTATTGTGCTGCATTCTTTCTCTTGTTCATTCCTTTTTTTTTTTTTTCTGTGTTGCATCCCATACTAGCATATCTCCCACTTATTGTGTTGCATATATCTGACTGTCATTTTGAAGACAGTTTTATATACCTACACTCAATATTTAATAACTTTTAAAATGTACATAATATCGTCAATCACTTTGGTGGAGTTGTGGATAATTAGGTTTTGCAATAGATATTTGAAATTCAGCCAAATCTAACGGTTCATTTGGGAGATATGACCCCTGTACTAGGACTGTATTTCTGAAACAGTCATATCTCTACATTTTAATAATTTTGTTGCAGTTTAATCATTTCATTTCAAGTTATTATTACATCTATTTTTATAACATATTTCTCAGTTTTTGTAGGTCTCTTGCAGCACTAATAATTGTCTATTATATTCTTTTCTTTATTCAGCTCTATCATTAGTTATTTCACTTATCCTTAGATTCTTTGGTTGTTCTTTAATCATAATTGTTTAAACTTTTAAATTAACAAAGTTTTTTTTAAAAAATTTACGTTTAATCGTTAAATTTAATCTCTTAATCAAAAAATTTAAACGGATATCAATCTACTTATTGCTCATATTTATTAACTATTTAAATATTGTTCCATATATCTATTTATTCGCTTATTTACTCTTAATATTTTTTTTTATCAATTCTAGCTCTTTTTTAAGCATCTAATAAATTTTTAATTTTTTTTAAAGAGTTCAAGTTCATAATTAATCTCATTTTGATATCATTGTTTTGCCACTTTCAACATGTCTATTCTAATTTTGGAAATTAAATTAAATAGTTCTAATTATCATCAATGGAAAACTCATGTTTTATTTTTATTCTGCTTTAAACATCTACTTGAAGTTGCTACATATGCTTCTCTTGAACCAGTTGCCACTGCTACTCAAGCAGAAAAAGATGCATGGAAAACAAAAAATGAAGAAGCTGTTGGTTTGATTGGTCTCTCCATCATTCCTGATCTTTATGTCCTAATTGGACATTGCACCAAAGCTCATGAAGCGTGGGCCATTTTGCAACAGATGTATGACAGCTCATCTGAATCACGTAAGATTCAACTCCAAGACAACTTTGAGGACTTAAGGTATAATGATTTTAAAAATATGGATGAATTTTTACTTAAGTTTGATGCAATTAAAACTCAACTAAGTGGTGTTAATGTTAGTTTAAGTGATATTAGATTAATTACTATTATTCGTAAGAAATGCCTTCCTAAAGAGTTTCAACAACTTATCACTAATATTCATTCCCAGCTTGCAATTCCCACTTTAGCTCCTCATTTAACTTATGAAATCTTTCAAAATTTGTTACGTCAAGAGCAGGTTAAATTATTGCAATTTGGTACTATTAAGTCTTTTGAACATGATTTTGTTTCTAAAACTCAAAATCAAAGTAATAAATCTCATACTTCTAATAGTAATCATCATAATAATAATTATTCCAATAACAATAATAACAATCGTAAAAATAATAATCATAATAATGGTTATTCAAATAACAATAATCATAATAATAATTATTCAAACAACATGTCTAATTCTAGGCCATCATACAATAATATAGCAATATTTACAATAATCAACATTATAAAAAACCACATTGTACTTATTGTGGTAAAGATGGTCACCTAACTAATGTTTGTTTTAAAAAAACAAAATGAATAGAAGCCCATCAATAACAATAATCAAAATAACTTCAAATCTCAAGGTAATCAATCTCATCGTGCTTTTATTGTTTGTTATAAAGCTTTTGATGCATTAGAATAGATTATTGATAGTGGCGCTTCTCATCATGTTACATCTCATAGAGAAGTATTTGATTCTTTGCAACCTGATACTACTAATGTTCCTATTCAATTAGCTAATGATCATAGTTGCAAAGTTGATGGTTTTGGTGATGTTAATGTTCCAAATGGAAAATTACATAATGTTCTTTATGTTCCTGAATTGAAGTCTAATCTTCTTTCAGTTTCTCAATTATGTCAAGATTAAAAAGTTGAATTTCATAAGGATATGTGCTATATTATTGATCGTAACACTAATCATGTTGTTGCTAATGCTAAGATGGATCATGATAACTTGTTTAAATTTATGAGTTTGCCTCTTCAAGGTACTCTTTGAAAGTTAATATTGATTTCAATTTATGGCATGAAAGGCTTGACCATTTAAATTCTGATTATATTACTTTGATGCAAAAATCTAACATGGTTGAAGGATTGCCCCGTATTGTTCCATCTAAACTTACATGCACAGGGTGCATGAGTGGAAAAATGAAAATGGATCCCTTTCCTCAAGGTACTTCATGGAGGGCATCTCATAAGTTACATCTTATTCATAGTGATCTTTTGGGTCCAATGGAGAACATATCCATACAAGGGTCAAAGTATGCTCTAACCTTTGTGGATGATTTTACTAGAAGAATTTGGATTTATTTTTTG
>MU227181.1:670125-683159 GCA_018584345.1 Thuja plicata
TTAATGTCTTCTCTTATGCATTCTAAAGATCCTCAAAATTTTTCTCAAGCTAAAAATCAACCTCATTGGAAAAGTGCTATGCAAGATGAATATGATAGTTTAATTTCTAATAATACTTGGGATTTAGGTACTTTACCTCATGGAAAAAATCTTGTTTCATGTAAATGGTTATATAAAACTAAGTTGAATGCTAATAATGAAATGAGTAAGTTTAAAGCTAGACTAGTAGCAAGAGGTTTCTCTCAAGTTGAAGGAATAGATTATAATGAGACCTTTGGTCCTGTTGCAAAAATGCCTACTATTAAAGTTGTTCTTGCTTTAGCTGCTAAAATGAATTGGCCTATTCACCAAATGCATATTAAAAGTTATTTTTTAAATGGTGATTTGCATGAAGAAATATATATGTCTCAACCTCCTAGTTTTATTAAAGAAGGTAATGAACATCTTGTATGTAAACTAAAGAAAACTATCTATGGTTTAAAACAATCTCCTAGAGAATGGTATTCTAAAATTAATGCTTTCTTTATTTCTCAAGGTTTTTCTAGAAGTAAAAATGATCCTAACTTGTATATCAAGCATAGTGAAAATGACATTATTATTATCATTCTTTATGTTGATTATTTGATACTTACTTCTAGCTCTAACCATTTAATTTCTGATATTAAGTTTCAACTTAACCAAAAAATTCAAATGACTGATTTAGGACTTCTTCATTACTTCTTAGGAATGCAAATTTGACAAACCCCTAAGGGTATTTTTCTTTCTCAAAGTAAATATGCTAAAGATCTTCTTGATAAATTTCATATGAATGATGCTAGTCATGTTTCAATTCCATGTGAATTAGTCACTAAGTTAATGATAGATATGGAAAATCCATTTATAGATGCTACTCCTTATAGACAAATTGTTGGAAGTTTAAGTTATCTAACTCTCACTAGACCTGATATATCTTTTAGTGTTGGTTTAGTTTCAATATTTATGTCCAAACTTCAACAAACTCACTTCAAAATTGCTAAAAGAATATTAAGATATATTAAAGGTACTCTTGATGTCGGTTTATTTTATGATGAAAATTTTGATTTTACATTAAAAGGATTTACCGATTCAGATTTAGGTGGAGACCCCAATGATGGGAAATCTACTTTTGGGTATTATTTTTTTCTTGGTTCAGGTTCTATATCTTGGAAAAGTAAAAAAGATCAATCTGTTTCACTATGTTCTACTAAATCTGAATACAAAAGTTGTGATGCAGAGGAAATCGTGATGGTCTTCAAATATGCATATTATCGTGTCTTTCTACAGACATTCACTAGAGGCTCAAATTCTTTCATCAGTCCCATAATCTCAACTTAGTATCAGACTTTGTAGTCATCATTAAAATAAAAACTCACCATTCTATATATATATATCAACTCGAGGAAGTTAATATTATACTTCAATAATATCAATATGAACTTACCCTTACGGTCTCCCATGGACCGAGAGTACACCCACCATCTCTCGGGTTTGGTTCTAAACAAAACATGTAATAGTCGACCACCACCATACGACTGGTTCTAATGCAAATATGTTTTCGCCACCTTTTTGCATTAACAAATGCCGAGTGCCAAGTATGATGACACACTTCTCCACCACCTTTCCACCAATACAAGGGCTGAGCTCTTTCCATCACCTTTCATCTATGTTCAAATGCCGAGTCACCCGTGGTCTGCAATAAGATGCTCTTGGTGGTCATGGTAGGAGTGATGTTCGATACCACTCGACCGTTCCCAATATAAGAGTTCTGCAACTTAACTCCCTTGCTCGCGGGTCCCTTCCAAAGGTGATTATTGAAACTGTTTCTCGCTTCTTTCACGCGGTGTATCCAACTCCACCATCCTTGCGCCACCTTTTTGTCACAAACACAGACCGATAACAATGGGTACCCATATAATCACCATGTCTACATAACAGTTTCTTGAAACCGTTTCCACTATGTTCAAACACTTAGCTTTAGAATTGATACTCTATTAAATTAAATGACACATAGACACAACTGCATGTTACTTTGTCATAACATCCCAAATTTGGGAATGTCGTATAACTCAATCCATAAACAAAGAAAGATTATTTAGTATCATTTACCAATAATATATAACCCGATATATATCAAAGTAATATTCTTCCACAGTAAAACCGAAACAAGCAATTGATATCATTAGATCGATATAGAAACCATGAAATCCTACATAATCTGATTCATGAACAACATTAATATCAACGATAGAGAGAGGACTCAAAAATAACTAACAACAATTCTAGTATCATTCTTTCTGCTTTTACAAATGAATGGATCTCTGGTTGCTGCCAGAGAGCCATTTTGATTTTCTCTCTATTCACTCTCACTAACTCCTGCAACTAATTCCTCCCCTTGGGTCCTTCAACTCAATTACATAGCTGTCTATTAAAGACCAACTCTTGACGGTTACAAACCATTTCTTGGTTTTACATAGGTTTTAAAGATTCTTCACCCATTGAATTAAACTTATGCCTAAATTTAGATAATAATAATAGGTTATTAACTCTTTCTGGGGTCCTTCACCCATTTAGCATTTCATGCTTACATTTGTGCATAATTTGAAACCATAATGATGACAAATTAACTCTTTCGGGGTTGCCTATGCAACAAGTTGTACCAATGCCTCCAAAGAATCCTTATGGCTTAGAAGAATTCTTGAATATTTGAGTCTACCTCAACAAGAACCTACCCCTTTATATTGTGACAATCAAAGTGCAATAGCCCTAGCAAAGAATCCGATCCACCATGCAAAGTCAAAGCACATCTCTCTCCACCATCACTTCAATAGAGAACAAATTGAAGAAAATAAAGTTTCACTCATCTATTGCAAGGGTGAAGATCAAGTTGTAGATATTTTGACAAAGCTTCTTTCTAGAGAGAAATTTGAGTTTCATTGTAAAAATTTGGGTTTGATACCCCTTGATGTAAATCCCCCAAGTAAATATTAAAGGGGGGTGTTAGAATTTAATCTTTCCTTGGTTGAAAATATGTAATTAAAAGGATAAACCAAGGTATCCTTATTTGTATTTGTCCTCTAGGATAAACCAAGGTATCCTTATTTGTATATGTAATCATAATTTACCAAATAGGAGGACATGCCACAATTTTGTAATTCCTTTAATAAGCAAATTAGATATTCCTTCTTAAGAGGAATCACACATTTTTCACACACAAAATATGAATGTGGCATTCATAGAAGATGGGAGTTAAATGCAAACTCCTCCACTCATCTCTATTTAAGAGATGCCTCTCACACACTTTTCTAATAATCTTCTCTTCTTTCTCACTTCTCCACACATTCTCATCTTGCTTTCAATATTGTATTGAGCTCATCGCTCTCATTCTTTAGGCCTTGTGCCATATTCATATTCTCCACAAGGGGTTTTTCTTGTTTTTCCCATTTCAAATCCTTGTGTTTTTGTCTTGGTTCTTGGAGCTTGGTGATCTCTTGGCTTGATTCTTTGTAGCAATTCCTCACTATTAATCTTGGTGAACTTGGTAATTTCCTTTCATGCACTCACACTTGGATTCTTTCATTTTCTCTACTTATTTTTTATGATTTATAACACTATTCAACCCCCTAACATTATAAGAAATCACAATCATTGAGAAGATTGGGAGAAGTGAACATCAATCGGCTTGACAACCCCAAATTCCACTAACTAATCCTCAACATATTTAATCTTCTCTTAATCCTTTTTATAGAAACCTTTAGAAGAATTATCAAATGAAACTTTCTTATGAGGGAATTGCTATAGACCCAAACAGGATGATGAGCCTATCCCCTTACCAACCATCTAAACCTCCCTAGCCAAATCTGCCAATAAAATGTCATCCTGTAAGTCAATGGGAGCACAGGGAAATCCCGACGCAGGGGTAAATGAAGAACTATCCTATGGTGGACTAGCACGCTGACTCAAATTAACGAGCTTTTGATCCTGCATAATATCCATACCTACTATAGCTTCCCTAGAAGAAATATTAATTCGAGTCCCTTCCTCCAAAGCCATAGTGTCCAAAACCTCAAAACGATTAAATTTTTCATCAGGATTTCTATCCTTAAAGGATTTTTTTTGGCCTCTCCCTTTGGAATGAGGTTTACAATTCATGAAACCATCCTTATCTAGGCAATTTTCCTGCATAGGGGCCTTACCCTTATCTCCTCTATCCGACTTTAGAATTGAAGGAGGAGGAGAGTCACCAATAGAAGCACCAACATTCTTATTAACTCGAGGGCATTGACATTGAAGATGACCATACTGATGACATACCCGACAACAAAAAGGGAGAGAATCGTAATCAAGCTGTTGGATCCATGAAACAAAGCCCAATTTTTTTTTCAAAGAATCTGGTAATGAATTATTTAAATCAATCTCAACACAACAAAATAAATTACCTTTTTATCCTGGGTTTGTTGAATAATCGCAACATGCTTACCAATCAAAGAAGCAATCTATTTCAGAATATCTTCTCCCTAAAACTCAAGTGAGAGCCTTGGCAAATGAACCCACACAAAAACATTCAAAGGCATCTCTTCTGCTGAATTAAACCTCACATGCCCGGGTTTGACAAACTGATGTAGGAGAATCTTAGGATCTTGGCAATATTGCATCAAACAAAAATATTTTGTGTTTTCTTGTTTGATCAGCCTGGTGTTTTGGATAGTGGTCGATCTATGCTTAGTATTTCGTGTTGCGGTCGTGACATTGTTTTCTTGGCTTTGTCCTAGAGCTTATCCTATTATCACACATCATTTGGTTTCATTGTGCATAAGTTATGGCAGGTTCTTCACGTGTCTGCCATGTTCTTCATTTTTTCGGTTGGTTATTGTGTTTCTATCATTTCCTGATCTTCTAGTGAGATTTTTTGTACGCGGTCATGACAGCTCATTGTTGTTTTTGTGGATGACCTTTTTGTGTGATCACATCCCTTAAATTATTTCTCAGAGGTTGTTCTTAAGATTTGGGTCCTGACCTATTTGGTTGAAATTTATTTACTCTATTCTTGGGGAATGTAATCTTTTCTAGGCCGACTAGATGTTGCGATGACTTTATAAGCTTATGGACTTTTTCCTAAGGGACATGGTAATCTCATAAGATTATTTGGCTTATCTTGGCTAGGACTGAGAGGGTTTTGAGTGTAATCTGACCTGTGTGCTTGGCATGTATGACTGACATGTGAAACATATTGTAGATCTATTCTAAATGATTTTTGATGATAATAAAAGGATGAATCTCTTAATTTTACATATTTGTCTTATTTAATTTCATTGTGTTATATTGGCTGCAAGGTTTTGAATGATCTCCTTGAGGTTTCTCCATCCTTAACTACGTTAGGTGGTATCAGAGAGGAAGCATGTTTGAGCATGAGGTTGAACAAGATTGAGGTTGAATGAGGTTGATATTGTTGTGTTGGTAGATCCAAGTTCCTGACTTGTGAATCCCTAGACCTGTTGACTGTGAGGTGGTAAAGTGAAGATCTGACTTGAAATCACAAAGGACATACGCAAGGTTGGTAGGAAGGGTTGTTGCTAGTTTTTAAGTGTTGAAGTATACCGATTGCAGGTAGGTTGCTTGTGTATCTCTAGATCACTGGTTGGAGAAGCATATTGTAATGGATCGCCGGTTGGAGAGATAGTTGCACCTAAAGATTGGAAGATGTTTCCTAGAAGAGTGGATCCTAGAAGGCTAGAGAAAATGATGGAAGACATTAGGGTTGAGATGAGGAATGAGATTAGAAATGTGTTGACTAGATTGAGAAGGAATCCTGAGACTGAAGATGAATTTGAGGAAGTTTCTGAATATCTTGAGACAATGGACACTGAGATCCCTATAGATGAGGAGAGATTGATGAGAGCTGTGGCATAAGTAAGTAAATGTCACAGGATGGATGTTTCTACTTTCACCGGTTCATTACATCCCAAGGATTCAATAGAATGGATCAGAGAACTAGAAGACTACTTTGAGCTTGAAGATATCAGAGATCCATAGAGGGTTAAGTTAGCACAAACTAAGTTGAAGGGTCATGCTGCCTTATGGTGGAAGGAATTACCAAAATATCGAGAAGAGCATGGTGAGACAAAAATCACTAGATGGAAGATGATGGTTCCTATATTAAAAGCTAAATTCATTATTGAGGATTATGAATTAGAGTTGTTCAAGAAGTTGCAGAACTTAAGGCACAAAGACACGAGTGTGGAAGAATATCCATAAGAATTATATAAGATGACTATCAGATCTGATCACAAGGAAGTATCTAAGGAGAAGGTGGCTAGGTATGTTAATGGTCTGAGATTTCATTTTCAGGATGAGTTGAGTATGTTGAGGATTTATACTATTGAGGATGCTTACTAGTATGCATTAAGGGCAAAAAATAAGTTGAAGAGAAGACAAAGTAACCCTAGAGGAAGAGAAAAGCAAGTTAGCAGCAATGGAAAAGAGAAGCAACCCATTGAAGCTGAATATGATTAGAGAATAACTAGAAGAGGGAATGGTAGCAAGGAGTTCAAAGGTACTTGTTTCAAATGTGGTGGCATAAGACATAGAGATTTTCAATGTTTTGAAGGATCAAGTAAGAATATGGGTAAACATAATCTTATGACACATGAGAAACAAAGTGCTGATGAAGTTGTGGAAAATGAGGCTGAGCCTAAGATAGGAGAGTCTCTTATGCTTAGGAGAGTTAAGTTGAGTAAAAAGGAAATTTCACCTTTACAAAGGAGGAATTTGTTTAGGACTGTTTGTAAATCAAGAGGTAAGTGTTGTAAGGTTGTTATGGACAGTGGTAATACTGACAACTTGGTATTAGAAGAGATGGTGCAGAAGCTTGGATTGAAGAGGCTTAAACATCCTTTTCCTTATGGGATAGGTTGGTTTTTCAGATAAACATATGGTGGAGCTAAAAGAGAAATGTTTGGTTAACTTCAGTGTTGGACCTTACAAAGATGAAGTGTTATGTGATGTGGTGTTTATGAGTTCTTGTCATATTCTCTTGGGAAGAACTTGGAAATTTGATAGGGGAGCTATTCATGATTGCAGAACAAACTTGGTCACAATAGAGAAGGATGGAAAAAAATTTACTCTTGTTCCTTTGAAGGAAGCAGTAGGGATAATTACAAGGAATCTAAGTATGGTAAAGTGTTATTATTAAGAGAAGTAGACTACAGAGGTTAGTATGGATCAGAGGAAGGATCTTGAAGGTAAATATGATAAAGGCAAGTTGGTATCTGACTGTAAGAAGGGTGAAGTGGAGCAGAAGCGGACCTTGGTTGTTGAATAGATGAGGGTTTGTAACAAAGGTAGATCAATTATGAAAAAGGGAAGATGCAACAATCTGAGCTCTGGTGTTGATAGATGATATGATAGAGTGAGTATAAAGAGGAGTAAGTTGATGGATCTTATAGAGGAGAGTGCAGAGGTACATAGGCAGAGAGTTACAGATAAAGAGGATGTTTGGTTCAGAAGAAAGCATGTGATTTATGTTCCACGACTTGTCAAATATTCATAAGTTTCTCTTATGGAACATTTTATTTTACCTGGGGTGTCTGATGTAGGAGCATCTTAGGATCTTGGCAATCTTGCATCAAACAAAAATATTTTGTGTTTTCTTGTTTGATCAGCCTAGTGTTTTGGTTAGTGGTCAATTTGTGCTTAGTATTTTGCGTTGCAATCATGACATCATGTTCTTGGCTTCATCCTGGAGCTTATCCTATGATCACACATTATTTGGTTTCATCGTGCGTAAGTTATGGTAGATTATTCACGTGTCTTCCCTGTTCTTCATTTTTCTGGTTGGTTGTGTTTCCCGATCATTTCTAGATCTTCCGGTGGGATTTTCCGTACACGGTCATTCCAACTCATTTTTGTGTTTGAGGCCAACCTTTTTGTGTGTTCACATCTCTTAAATTCTTTCTCGGAGGTTTTTCTTAAAATTTGGGTCCTAACCTATTTGGTTGAAACATATTTACTCAATTCTTGGGGAATGTAATCTTTTCTAGACTAACTAGATGTTGCGATGAATTTATAATCTTATGGAATTGTTCCTAAGGGACATGGTGATCTCATAAGATTATTTATCTTAGCTTGGTTTGGATTGAGAGGTTTTTGAGTGTAATCATGGCAATGTTCTTGGCATGTATGACTGACATGTGAAACATGCTGTAGATCTATTGTAAATGATTTCTGATGATAATAAAAGGCTGAATCTCTTATTTTTACCTATTTGTCTTGTTTTCTTCTATTGTATTATATTGGCTGCAAGGTTTGGACCAATCTCCTTGAGGTTTCTCCATCCTTGATTGTGTCACAAACAAACCAACATGGTTATACAAATATGGGCCTCCCTCAAAAATCCAATTCTTGTCTGCCATGTTTGTAAAGTCAACTAGGAAATAACTATTCACAGCTAGCTTGATCTCCAAATCACCTTCAACCTATCATGTGGGACAAATCTGTGCCTCAAGTGCCGATAAAGAATTGAAGATTCCTAATAATTTAGAGATTAGACATGCCGAATCCAATAGTCTACATCCTTCATAACCGATTCAGGTGGAATAACCAGAATTGGATGATCATGGCTGCGAGGAAGACAACCATTCACCTTTTTTAATTTAGAAATCTCTCCTGTATAAAATGAATCAAGCTTCTTAGAATGCACTCTAGAAGAAGGACCAAGAGGCAACTTGGAGCCAGAAACCACCAGATAATTAGAAACCAGAAGCTCCCCCATTAAAAATAAAAACCTTGGAAATAATACCAACAACTGAAACAAAGCCAAAAAAAGATTCACTCAAATCTCCAAACAGAGTGGAGCCACAAACCTCAACCACTTATGGATGCCCACAATCAAAATCATGAAAAGAGAAAAAAACCGCAGATGAGAAACAAGGAAACGAGCTTCTAGCCCTTACGATGCTCATGCAAACCACCAAAATCCCCTCTTACAGTCTCCCTTTTCTACAGAAAGAACACAAAATAGCTAGGGCACAGATTCCCTAGCTCATGTCGACAACCTACAAAAACATTCGATCCATACTCCCCAATCTTTTTATTTCTATTTTCAATTTTTTAAACTAAGTACTATAGTTGTAGAATTTTTTTGATGATATTTGGAAATGAAAATATAGTAATTCAAATAGGAAAATATTAGCCTCTATTCCAATCTTGTCATATATCCTTTTTTGAGCATTAAGGTGGATTTCCTTATTATTGAGCTATAAGATAGGTTTTCCTAGTTAGAGGCAAGCATGCGTTTAGTCTCCAATTGGATAATATCAAGAATTGTTGCAATACATTTTGTTTCACTTTGGAGGTGTTATTTAGTTTTAGGCATCCCAACCAATAATTGTTTGCAGATGTTGACATGGACTTGTAGATCTTCAATACATCTAATGTTCTTGAGATGTTTTTGTTGTGAAGAATTTTTCCATCTTTGTGTAGTTGTAGGATCCAAGGAAAGAAACTTATGTAGGTGTAGTTGAGAAATTCTCTATTTGCTTTTGCACTACATCTCCTTGGCTGGCTTTTAGTTCTCATATACCTTGTAAAATTTATTTATGGCGAAGACTAGAAGTCACTTAAATAACTGATGACTTACATGGAGTGTGAGAAAATGAATTGTGAGTTAGGATTAACAATCACTTCTTGACACAACTCAAGTAGAACCAACATGGTAGAAAGATTCACTCACACTTGAGTAGTAGGCTAAGGTTAAAAATTATTCTTTCGCACCGCTGAACCAAAATGTAGAAAAGATGAAGAGTAACACATGGGAGAGTGGTTTTTTCATCGTCCACAATTGTAATTTTGGTTTTCCAAAACATTGTTATTTAGAAGTACACATAAAAAATTAGTAATGAAAACACATCTCGTCATCACTTTCAAGAGAATTCTATGTGCAAAAAAAACTCAAAATAATGAAGTAAGATAGTTTCATGCCTTGTCCTATAAATCTATATATATTTCTATTTTCATGTTTAGATCATACTCTCACATATGCTTTAAAATTTAAACATTTTAGCGCATCGTCCAACAATTTATGTTTTGGTATCCAAGACAACAATCCATATCTCTCAATGGTTTTTTCTTTACCTTTTGTATAATAACTTTAATTTCCATTATGTTTAGAATATACAATCTAGTTGCATATTGATTGATAAGAATGCAAGGGGTATGATATCCAAGAAAGGATAGAAAGCCTCACTTTTCTTTTCTTTCCCTAAGAAGGGATTAAGCACCTCGCTTTGGCTCTTTCTCACCATAGAAACATAAAATGTTCTACACAAAACTCTTCATATTTTATAAACATTTCTTTAGATTCTTCTTGCTTCACACACGACCTTTAATGTTCCCTACATGAGTTTACTCTGTGGCTGACATCGCATACGTCCATTTCCTAAAGTAAGAAACCCTATTTAAAGACATGTTAAGGATAAGTTAGAGCATTACGAGGTATTAGATTGTGAATATATCATAGGGGAGGCACTCCATAGAGAATTTATGATCAAGGGAGCCAAGTTGGAGTGTTGAAGTGACATGGAGAAGAATTATAGTTGAAAAGTGAAGTGACAAAATTGTTAGAAAGGACAACTAGAATTTTCATCTCTTATATTTGTACTTGTTTGTTTTTAGCAATAACAATCAAGTATACGGGCAATTTCATCCACTAATTATTTTTCTCCATCCTAGAGTTTTCTAAGATAAAATATGGTGTTGTGTTGTAAACCTCCTTTGTTCTCTAGATCTTATTTCTAGTGTAGACAACATTCCAATAATCTATTTAACTATTAGTTGATCTTTTTAAGTGATAAAAATAATGTGAAATGTGTACAAATATCATTTCTAGATTTATGTGTGTACAATATTGTTTCTTGATTCAATTGTGTTGGATTTTACATCAATATTTTGGATCACATTCTGTAATCTATCATTAGGGTAATGAGGAGCATGAGGAAACAAATGATTTGTTGCAGACAAAGACAAGCTTAAAAATAAAAAAAGAGGGAGTGAAAGTTGCATGTGGTTTTGTTGGTGTAATTAAATATTCCTAATTACACTTTACTTAAGCTTATTTAGAATAATGTATACATAGGAGTTTTTGCATGAGACACTTAGGATTTTTTCCACTTTAGGTGGTGATAGTTTTTATCGCATTCCACTTTATGTGTGAGATCCACCTTTAGAGTACTTATCACATTATCATCCTCCATATGTCTCACATACTTCATTGCATAATGGAGGATGATCCACCCCTGGTGGACATGTGATTTCACCTTGTATGGGAAATAACTTATCTTCTCCTTATTATAGTCTCTTATTCCCTTGACTACATAATAAGGCTCATTATGTACATTTTATTAATGTTCATTAGCAATAATATCATTCCTGCGTCTTGTTGCAATTGTCTTTCCATTTTCTTGTGGAAGTTATCTTTCCCTTTCATTTGATCTTGAGGGTGTTGTAGAGTCACCAAAAGCTCTAACATGGTATCAAAGCTCTCTAGGTGTGAATATTTCTTCTCAAGATTAGCAAATTTGGTTCGATTCTACTGTGGGTGCAAAATAAGGCTATTTGGACATCACCATTGTATACCCTATTTAGAGGAAATTTTGGTGCAATATGGGGTTTTGTATTTTTGTGGCTTTCTATGGAAGGTCAAAATTAGAGTTTACTGGTGCAAATTAGAGGTTGGCATCACATTAAGGAGGTCTAAAAACCCCAAGATTGACTTTTTTTTCATCCAAATCAGGCATCTGAGGCTAAATCTAGAGCTATTTGAAGTTTGGAGGTGCGACGACAACAATTCTGAAGAAATAATTACGTAGGTGATTTTCAAACAACAATATCTCAGTCATCCAAACTCCTTTTTTCGAACAATTTTTTGTTTGTTTTTGGGTAGAATTTTTTCCTCTACACAATGGTGCAGGTGGCTACTGATATTTGTGCCTAAATTATTCTAAAAATTGCTAATCCTATTTTTTGCAACTTCCAAGGCCTCGTTTGGGCTCATACAAATTCTATTTTATTGGAAATATAGAAGTAGACACTACATATATGGATGAGTGTTGTCATTGATGGAAAAAAGATGATGTTTAGATCCTAATTCTATGTGCGCAATTCATTAGGAGATCAGACCGAAAGTCAGGAACATATTTGGCTAAGTACATGAATGAATAACAATGTATAGGCGGTTTATAGTAAAAGGTCCAGTGTTCCTATCCAGGTTAAATAATTTTGGTGTGCATCTAAGGGAAGCATTATAGTGTTGTACATATGCTAATTCTAGAGTTTGGAAGTACGGTGACATGTTGGGTAAGTGTAATTTGATGCAGGACAATGTGATTTGATAGTTTGATTAACAAATAACATAGAACATGGGAGTTAGAGTAAAAAATTTGTCAGATCAGATTTATGTGCTTATATAGAACTGTAATTAGGCATAGTTTATGCTACTATAGTAGTTCAAAATTTTGATCATTGTAGTGATCTAGTAAGGCAACGAGCCTTCTTATAAAGGGTTGTATCCCTAGTTGTATTTGAGAAATATACTCTAGGTAGTGAGCTTGAATGTAAGTGCATTCCTAACTATTGTAAGACAATATTTCTGTAGAGTATTGGCCTATGGGTGTCATCCCCACCATGGATTTTTCCCTAATAGGATTTCCACAATAAAAATCCATGTGTTAAGGTGCGATGTTTATGTTTTTTATGTTATTGCATGTTATTTTACTTTGTATGCATGTTATTTTACTTTGTATTTCCCAAAAAGAATTTTATAGGACCAATCATGCTCATTTCAAATTCATTCTACATTTCTTTTGCAAATGCTGCACTAGGCTTGTCATTACCTCCGAAGATAATGTCATCAACAAATATGGCAACTAGTAGTAATCCATCAAGTGTCTCTCTTGTGAATAGGTTACAATCTGCTGCACCTTTCTTGAATCCAATCTTGGTAAGATAACCATCAAGTCTCTCAT
>MU227181.1:686185-699624 GCA_018584345.1 Thuja plicata
CATCTCTTGATAGATCTTTTAAAGAGGGAATAACAACTTCTTGTGTGGCTATCTCAAAGATATCAAAACCAACACACTGTAGATGGGTTATCATTTTATTTTTCCAATCCAGATAATTTTCTCCATCGAACTTAGGGATCTCTTTTCTGAAGTAAGACATCTGATCTACCTTAAGCTGTAGGATTCTTCTCCAAGGCACTTGGCTCTGATACCAATTGTTAGAATAGTCCCAAAGGATAAATGAGAGGGGGGGTGAATCAGTTATCAGCCAATTTAATTCTTTTATCTTATTAACTTTATAATACAATAAAGTAAATACACATTCAGATAACACAATAGACAACACTTCAATTTGGTTACGAGGAAACCAAATGGTAAAAACCCCGGTGGGAATTAGTACCCACAATGAACTATACATGTTTATAGTAATCCCTGTTAGAAGATATCTCAACCCTGTTAGGAGTTGTACTTTACAATGCAATAAGTATAGTGACCTGATTAAGGGTCTAACCCTGTTAAGAGCCTTTTATAAATAACCCTGTTAGAGGTGTGGACTCACTATCCAAAAGCTCACTGCTTCAATGGTGAAGGCTATAACCTTTTGTAGAATAGATATACACTATATCTGATGATGAACTATAGAGTAGACCTACTGTCTTGATCAGTTCCAATGTATTATAATCTTCAACTTCTTATTCACATAGATCCTTGATGAATGAAACAACTTTTATATTCTAATATGTACTTTTTCTATGTTTGTTCTTATCATTCACACTTTGCATTTACAAAAAAACTACTATAAGTATCTTCTTTAAAGTATAAGGTCATGATGGCTCTTGGAAACACTTCAAAAACATCTTTGTCAGCTTAACTAAGCACACAAACAATATTAAGTTCGCGCAACACAAACTGAACAGACGCGATGCTTCACTAAGTTGGCTTCACCAAATCATCTCAAATAGCATGATCCTGATGTTACATGATAGGCACGTTAAATGAAACATAGTTAACTCATAACTAATCATGAATACACACACACATATCCTAAAGATAGGCGCAACTCAAGAAACACATTAAATACGTCGACTCTGAATAGATACTCTTCCAGAACTGTAACTGCCAATAACAGAATTACACAACTTGACTTAAACATCATATCTAGACCTGTGTGTATGAATATAGTAATCAAGGCATGCCTACAACATGTATCTAACCACGCAAGGTTGGATAACACTATTCTGATAAGTTCATACAGAATGCTGTTGTATATTATATGCTGTCATCAATGACAAACATACAATCAATCAACTACACAGAAACAAATCTCCAATATAGATATCTGTATAGATTTAAGAAATCTCTTATAGAGATTGCATCAAAAACTACTCAAAGGCTATATGATGTTCTTGATGCAAGAAAAGCATATGAAATAACTTAAGATAAGAGGCTCAGGGAAAAGGTGTTGATAAATACATGTCTGGTCATAGCACATGATGAAATGAAAAAGGTAGTTAAGGCTACAGAGAGTGAATTTAGAAGAAAATGAAGCATAAAAAAATTCATGGTGGGAAAGTTAAAGGATATGTATGATGAGACATAAAAGATAATGCGAGATTACCTTGTGAAGAACAAATATGACATTATACCTATGTCACAAGGTGCAAGTGCTTCTTAGACCCCAATTGGTTTATTTGATGTTGATGTTACAATTAATGTGGCTAGTGTTCCAAAAGAGGAACCAATTGATGTGAATGCTATGGAAATACCTGAGGCAAGGATAGAAAAAGTTGCAGAACAAGTTCCAGTGGTAGAGAAGAGTAGGTCATTGCAGAGAAAGAGACAAAGAAAGAGAAAGAGATAGAGAAAGGAAAAGATACAAAGAAAGGAAATGAGTCTGAAACAGGAAAGGATGTAGAGGTAGAAAGGACAAAGTCAGTAGAGGATGTTCATCCTCTAGATCAGATGATGCAAGTATCAACAAAAGAGCCAAAAGAGGAAGAAGACAACAATGCTGCAATGGTAAAGGAGAGGAGAGATAAAGGCAAGGAAAGAGAAACTTCCATGATAGTGAAAGAGTCTATGGAGAAGGATATTTTGGAGTATGTACATCAAATTTCACAAGGGCAATTTGATTTTTAAACCCTCCCACCCCTACAAAAGCTAAAATTTGCACAATTTTCAGAAGCACAAGCAAGAGAGGAAATTCTCTAGATACACATAGAAGATAGAACTTTGTTGGAGCAGACATCCGAAATTATTGAGAAGATGATACCATACTATGTGAAGAATGAAGTAGATAACCCTTCTGACAGTCTCAAGAGATTAATTAATATGGTGGGTACTCAATTTGAGTCCCTTGAAAGATCTGCTGAGGTAAAGGTAAGAAAGGAGTTTGATGATAAAAAATTTAATGAATTGAAGGGTAGGATAACATATGAAAGGTTAATGCTAGATACCCACATTAAGAGCATTTGGGATGCTCTGAATGAGGGTGGGTGCATATATAATTCATGTTTATCCAATTATATATTTATTGAAGGCATTGTGAAGCATATAAAGGAATGTGAGAAAACGTTGGAGAAAATTGCTCAAACATTTGATCCTTTAAGTGATGTAGTGCTTCCACATCAGATCCGGAAGGCCAAGAAATTTCATTTATTGATAATTTTAAAGGTCTGGAGAATGATAAGGAAAGAGTCATCGCTAGAGTAGGAGAACTTAGGAGTCTAATTGATCCTAAAATTTAAACCTTGTTCAGTGCAGTAAAAAAGACACAAGAAGCCATAGCCTCTTCATCTCCAATCAACTTACCATTGGTGGAAGAAAAGGTATATTTATTCAATAGAAACATATTAGTATTGAGTGGTCTCAAGCAAGGTTGGGACAAGGATCTACAGCTCCCAAAGACAATACGTGTAGATATATTCAATGTGATGCAAGTTAGACGATTTTTGTATGTCCATATGTATATAAGTTTTGGTGTGCCTAGTGTAAGGGGGAGTATAGGAAATTTTTGGCACCCTTTTCCATTGATGTCAAAAGGGGAGTGTAGGAAAGTGAAAAATGTGCATAAGATGATGACAAGATTATAAGAATTTGCCTAAGGAAAAGACTAAAAATTCCAAGATCTAGAAGCTCAATTGATAGCACAAGAGAGATAGGAAAAATAATATGATCAATTGATTGATTCAATAATTATCAAATAATAATGTATGCCTAATTGATGTCCAATTGATACATGCAAAGTAGATGTACTTGAATATATAGGCAATTCTTGATAACTAGGAGATCTACAAGTGACAATCTATCAACCACACTAGGTTGAATCACATGTCCACCAAAGGTGGATCATCCTCCATTGTACAATGAAGTATGTGAAAACATGTGCAAAAATGAGAGGATGATAATGTGATAAGAGCACTAAAGATGGGTCTCACACATGAGATAACAACTAACTCTACCTCAAGTGGAATTTATTCTACACCATGTGCTCAAATAAGATGCAAACTCCTAAGTGTCTCATATGCAAACTACTATGTAATGCATTATCCTAGGTAAGCTTAAGTAAAGTGTAGTTAGGAATTTAATTACACCAACACCCCCTTAAGAGAAACATAGGGGAATTCACTTAAACTCACAATGATAGATGGAAATGAAAGATGGGCCCCAACTTCTATGCCATGTTAGGTACCCATGTAAAATATTCAAAGAAAAATTAATGCAATTCAATCTCTCATAAAGAAGAGAAAAAGGGAAAACCTCATGGGAAAAACCCTCCCCCAAAAAGAGAGAAGAATAAAAATAAGATGCATGGATGGATGGAGTAAGAAAGACCCCCCATTATGACATACATCATGTATATACAATCAAGAACCCCCCCATAGGAAGGAGACACAGAGACATGATATCCCCCCGATAATGGAAAATTTCCTACAAGTATGGTGAGTGCTTGAAGGAAAAACATTATCCAATGCCTACAAACAACATTTCTCCCCTTAGGAAGAAGATACACCAAGTATAGATGCAAGAAGGATTCCCATTGTAGATAGGAACAAGTAACGGGAATCCAAATGAAGTACCATGTCTCTGAAGTATGCTCATGTGTAACCATGTCCTTGGTTGAAGAAGATGCCACTAACCAATCAGGAACATACCGAATAGATGGTTTCAAACAAGGAGCCAATGGTAACTGAACCCCCTCAAAATAGATGATTTTGGCACTTTATATGTAGTGCATGTGCAATTTCCACTTGCAAAAATGGGCCAAAGTGGACTTCCAATTTTGACAATTACAACAAAATATATGAAGCTATAACAAACTCAAAAAATTAGGACACAAGATCACTCAAGGATCCAATTTGTTACAAGTACCAAAATAGGCCAAAGTTGATCAAATGATGAAAGTGATATGCCAACTCTCAATAGCTACAAAATGATAGAATTTATAGAAAGTAGATAAAATATCATGCTGTTTTAAAAAAGTGACACCTAAAAATGTGTCCGTATGAGCTTCAACAAAGCCTCTCAAGTTGCAAATTCCAGAATTGGATAGGTATAATCATCAAAACCTAATATTTATGCAAAATTTATCCATCAAAACTAGAAACTAACTGTACCACTGAAAAATTTAGGAGATTTTAGCTAATATTAAAAAAAAATTGCACTGAAAAAGGAGCCTGGATGACCAAGTTATGGCCTCCCAAAGTTGGACTGCAAAACCAAAATTGCAAATGGTGAGGGGTCCAAAATTTTCAACCCTGCTGATGTCAGAAAATCTACAAGGTTAGGTTTGACATCCAAACGACTATCACATCAGTTCAAATTCACCTAGAAGTGACAGTCAAATGACTATCAAAATTAATGTACTAAAAAGATAACACAGATAGTATGGTAAATTTGACATCTACACGACCATCAAAACAAAAACAAAATGTCCAGATTTGACGTCCATACGACCGTCAATTATTTTTGCAGTGAAAAGTGACATGTCCGAGAAATAAAACCTCCAGTCTTACATGTGTTGATTGGGCGTACAAACTCGCTATCAGATTTGAGGTGGTAAGGGGGCCACATGGATCTGACTGGTTGGGGATCTACTGATGTGGGCGCGTCAGGTGGCATTGACTGGGTGCTAACTATGCTTTAATTCACTGATGGTGGGCTCATTGTGCTAAGGGGAGCTTGGAGCTCGCTAAGCGTGGTGAGTCAAGAGCTTTCCATTGTTAGAGAGCGGGAAATTGTAGTGGGAATTATCCCACATGCATCCCACAGAGAGAATGAGGGCAGTTAAAATCTTAAGCGCATTGTGGTGTTTGCAAAGAGGTCAGACCAGTACGAGCCATGTTTCTTGGTGATCCCTCATGGATGCTGATGCAAGGGCTAGTGCCAGGGGTAGGTTCAGGGTTTAACTACTCGGCTCTGTCGCTTAGAATAATCTATGATTTGATGCTCTATCACCTACACCCGCAGAAACACATACTGAAAACTAGAGGCCTTATAGGCCAAGTTTTTGCATTAGAAAACTATTGATGAAAAATAATTATAAATTTCAGACTGAAAAAATAATGATAGAATTGAAATAATTTCAGATCTGAAATTGAAATCTACTAGAAACCATTACCAAATTGTGGATCGGGCCTTAGGGGTCCAATTTGTAATTTTTTTTGCCTCAAATTTGACTTTTGCCCAAGGTAGGAAAATTTATAGTCAAAGTTCACCAGAATGACCACCCAGATGTAATAGCGAGGTCTGATTTTTCTCAAGACACTCCCACAAGCTGCTGATCTCAGATCTAAATTGCGACCCTCCAAAAGTTGAAGCAAAAATCTCTCCAATGGCTATGCAATGAACACTCCTATGGCTCTAATACTATGTAAGAATTTTCCTAAGGAAAATAATGAAAATGCCAAGATCCAGAAGCTCAATTGATAGCACAAGAGAGATAGGAAAAATGATATGATCAATTGATTGATTCAATAATGATCAAATAATAATGTATGACCAATTGATGTCCTACTAATAAATACAAATAGATGTGCCTAAATATATAAGAAATGCATGATAACTAGGAGATCTGCAAGTGATAACCTATAAACCACACTAGGTGGAATCACATGTCCACCAAAGGTGGATCATCCTCCATTGTACAATGAAGTATGTGCAAACATGTGCAAAAATGAGAGGATGATAATGTGATAGGAGAACTAAAGATGGATCTCACACATGAGATAGAAAATAACTCCACCTCAAGTGAAATTTATCCTACACCATGTGCTCAAATAAGATGCAAACTCCCAAAAGTCTCACATGAAAACTACTATGTAATGCATTATCCTAAGTAATCTTAAGTAAAGTTTAATTAGGAATATTTTATTAAACCAACATAGATAAAAGATTAGGGTGAGCTATGCTAGAATATTTTGGTGTAGTGCAGTTTTTGACACTTAGTCAATTTTTCACTAAGTGTTGCCATCAATGCCAAAGGGAGATATTGTTGGAAATATAGAAAAATAAATTGCATAGATGGATGATTGGTGTCATTTATGGTAACAAGATGATGTTTAGAGCCTAATTATATGGGCACAACTCATTAGGAGATTAGACCAGGAGTCAGGAACAACTTTTGCTAAGTACATGAATGAAGAACAATGTACATGCAATTTACACTAAAAGGTCCAGTGTTCCTTTCCAACTAAAATATTTTTGGTGCGCATCTAAGGGAAGATATGTAGTGGTCTATAGATGCTAATTCTAGAGTTTGGAGGTACGGTGACATGTTGGGGAAGTGTTACAAAGATCTGAATAGTGTGATATTTTGTGTTTCAGAGTCTGACATGCTGACATGAAGGAAGATCTTTTTAAGCGTACGTGGTAATTTTATTTTGGCTCTAAATTTTATGATAAATTGGTAAATTTGACATAGTTAGCTTCATGCTTAAAATAATTTTGGAGGGAAATCAATTCAAATTGAGGATTTTGCCGACTTGGTCAAAACATATTACATTTCCCTAGGATGTTTTTTGTAGTCGCCATGGGAGATCAAATCTTGATTTATGTACCTATATAATTGGTGGATTAGGGTTTTGGAGTGATAGTTGGAGAGTAATTGATGTGTTTGTGAAGTGCACACATTAACTACATGCAGACTTGATGCAGGACAATGTGATCTGATAGTCAGATTAGCAAAGAACAAAGAACAAGACAGTTAGACAAAAAGTGTATTAGATCAGATTTATGTGCTTATATGGAACTGTAATCCAGCATATTTGATGCTACTATAGTAGTTCAAAATATTTGTGATCATTTTAGTGATCTAGTAAGGAAGTGAGCCTTCTTGTAAAGGGTTGTAGCCCTACTTGTATTTGAGTAGTGTTCTCTAGGCAGTGAGCCTGAATGAAAGTGCATTCCTAACTATTGTAAGATAATATTTTCTGTAGAGTATTATCTTGTGGGTGTCTTCCCCACCGTGGTTTTTTCCCTAACATGGTGTCCATGATAAAAATCAAAGTGTTAAGGTGTGATTTTTATTTATTTTATGTTCTTGCATGTTATTCTACTTTGTATGCATTAAGTGGTTTATGAATCAATTTAGTGAGATTTTTTTATAGAACATAGATTCACCCCCTCCCCCCCCAGTGTTCCTTCATCCTAACACTTTTTATGTGCATTTTGTTTGGAAAGTGCATATTTTTTTCTATATTTAATAGTGGTTCTATTAGATTATAATGACTCTGATCAGAAATTTTACTTTTAGAATTTGGCTTAGTTATGAAATATTAATGCATATACCTTAGTTTGGTCTTTTTCATAGTGATCTAAGTCTATTATAGCCTGATTATCGGGGATAATCATTTGATGATTTGGATCTATAATATGAGAAGTATATCATTGATGTAATCATGGGTCTTTTAATTGATTTTAAGAAAGGGAACTATAAGAAATGGAGTAATCTCATTCTCACTCATCTTAGTGAGCATAATCTATTTCCCTATTATATAACAAAGTTCCTTTTCCTAATGGTGATTTGGGAGAATGCATTTGGAAAGGGCTTTAGACTATAAGTTTTGATGTCATTTTTGATCATGTTGATGATGACTTTATGGATTCACTTGTTGACATTTGGGATCCTCATGTTTTCTAGGAGTACATTCAAGAGGTATATGAAGACCATGATTGTTCACCACCTCTCGATCCTCCTCTTTCTAGCTCTAATGTGCCTCTTCATTCTTTAGAATAGATAACCCATGGTTGTGATCCTTTGAAGGATATTTTAGATGCATCAAAGGTTCCTGATTTTTCTCTTGAAATCACACATTCATCTCTTGGTGAGTCATTTCAAGATATATCTATTTGTCTTCCTGATTGGGATTCCTAATTTCTAGATAGTGGTGCATTGTCTTCAGAGTCTCACATTTCATATTTGGGAGACACATTTGAGGGGATATCTCTTTATTTTGATGACATCTTCATCATAGTTGGAGATACTTCTTCACCTTCTTTGGAGACTGATATTCACGAGTCTCTTCCTTCACTTGATATGTCACATTGCTTGGTTCAGGTTGATCATGCTTATATGATGAATTCTTCAAGATTAGAGACTCGTAATGAGTTTTTAGAGACATCTATCCTATTTGATGATAGTCATGTCAACAATATTTTCACTTTATCATTTTCTTTAGATCTTGTTCATAAGTTTCCATTAGTTCCTTATTTATCACCTTCTATTATGATTGTGCACATTCCTGATTGGTTTGTGACTTCTTCATCATCCATGGACATGGAGACACATGAATAAATTTTGGAGAACATCATTATACTTCATTTAGATTTTAATTCCTAATTCCTATCTAGAATGGGAAGCATTCCTGTATTTGTACTTGGTTTATCTTTTTCCCAAAGGGAGAAATGTTGTTTGTAGGCAGTGGACTATGTTTTGTCTTCAAGCACTCACTATTTTTGTAGGAGATTATTCACTATGGGGGGCCTAATTGTCTCCTTCCTTCCTATGGAGGGATACTTAGTTGTATATACATGATGTATATAGTTCTTGTGGGGTTTTGAGTCCTCCATCCATGCATCTTGTTTGTTTCATATCTCTTTTGGAGGAGAGTTTTGGACCATGAGGTTTTCTCCCTTTCTCTTCTTTATGAGAGATTTCTTGCATTACATTGCATCTGCATTGTACATGGGTACCTAACATGGCCTAGTAGCTCAGACCCATACTTCATTATGAGTCTAAGTGCATACCCCTAATTTGCACTTAAGGAGGGGTGTTGGTGTAATTAAATATTCTTAATTACACTTTACTTAAGCTTACTTAGGATAATGCATACATATGATTTTGTACATGAGACACCTAGGAGTTTGCACCTTTATTTGTACATGGTGTAGGAGAAATTCTACTTTAGGTGGTGATAGTTGTTATCACATTCCACTTTATGTGTAAGATCCATATTTAGTGTACTTGTCACTTTATCATCCTCCATATGTTTCACATACTTCATTGCATAATGGAGGATGATCCACCTTTGGTGGACATGTGGTTTCACCTTGTATGGGTTATAACTTATCTTCTCCTTATCATAGTCTCTTATTTCCTTGCCTATATAAGTAGGCTCACTATGTACATTTTATTCATGTTCTTTAATAATAATACTATTTTAGGAGCATCCTTGGGTTTTTGGAAATCATGAATCACCTAAAAATATTTCCCTTTTAGTTTGTTCTTAGTTTTGTTTCTATTATCAATTTTTTGCTCAGGTTCAATTATGCACACCATCGTGCTTTCAAAAAAAAATCCATTACTGATAAGTAACAACATGTGGACATAAATGTGGCTCCCAAGAGGGTTTGAGCCTAGCATGCGAGTGAGAGTGCACATGTTATGGAAGTTTGGAAATCTATGAGCAGGGAAAGTGATGCTCGGTTTGGTTTATCCTACCTCGGCTGTGTCTAGGGTTAACTTGTTAGTTTTATACATCGACGCACATAAAAGAAGTGCCAAAAAGGTAGGCGCCTTTTGGAAGGATCCTCACACGTGTGGTGGATAGATGACAATTGAATTGGAATATTTTGTGGGCCTAAGGTGATGTGGCGTCGACAAGGAAGATTGACATAAAATCAGTGTACGCTACGTGGCACAAAGTGGTGATGAAGACAATAAGATGACTAATCACGTGGAATTCAAGAGGGGCCAATGGCAGTGACATCAAGTGGTTAGTCTCTAGGTTGTGGTGGTCTATGGAGGTTGATGGTTAGAGGCCATGAGCTCGAGAGTGGTGTCATCGCAAGCTCACGAGGGATAGTGGTGGTCAACAAGATAGTTAGAGAGATGGAGATGATGATTAGTAGTGGTCATGGGTTAACGACATGTAGAGCCTCCCTCATTTCCCTTTTATGATTTAAATTTTGAGAGGCATATATTGAGTTATTATAGAAATATGACCAGGTAGCACCCTTGTGAGATTGAACCTCAGGGTGATCTATGTCTACTTGAGCTAGGTGAACTTCCTTAGACTTGGGATGCGTTGTGAAATCTTGCTAATTTGAGATAATTTATTTCATGTTGTTTAAATCTTGTGAAAGGCCTTTATGTGAATTCTGTATGATACATTATGGATTTATACTTTATTAGATTAGACTTGATTTGATCATTTATACTCTAGATGCACAGTATCTTATGATGCTCATGATGATTAGTTTTATGATACAATTATGGTTTTTCATTTATGGTTATTTGGATTTAATGAATATGTAGTGGATTATATATGCATAGGTGATTTATTAGGAAATTGTGATTAGGTTTAGTTATGATGCCATGAGATTTCTATTGTGAAATAGAAGTTAAATGCTTAAATGATGTTATAAAGACATATGATCTTAAAAGTTAAATTGAGTTTGTATATGTTTCATAAAGGTTTCGAATAATGTATATTTCATTATGATGTATATTATATTTTCTTGGACTTCTGATATTCAGATTTAGTGTGCAGGGAATAAGACCACGGTATTAAAATCGGGGAGCCAAATCTAGGTCTATGTGAAATTCAGTGAAAGCCAAGGTTGCATCTAATGAGAGACAAGACCTTGTTGTTTCATGTTTAATGTTTGTAAACGTTAATGTGTGCTTGATTTTATTTATTTCAAAATTGTATATTTAATTCTCATATGAAATGTGCCCAAGTGGATATGTCATGTGTTTAGTGAAGTGTAAATGTGTGTGTGTCACTTGACACTTGTGTTGTGTACATGTGTCCATGATATGTCCACTTAAAGATTGGGTGCCCACCTTCTTAGGTTAGTACCATAGAGAATCCCCATGTGAACTCCTTGGTTAGGGAGCTTGAGGTGTGGTCTATTCACTTGAAGTTTATGGGTATGCTTTTAGTGGACTTTTGAGAGGCTAGAAAGGTATCTAGGGGTGTGTTTGGGCCATTTTTAGATATCCCATTTGATATAAATATGGGCAACGGTCATTTTTAACCCTAGGACAACCCTTATTTTACCAAAAGACCCTTTCAAAATTTGGATTTTCAAGATGGACAAAAATCAACTTTTGAAAGCACAGTCTTGGTTAGACAACCCATCCTTTTTGATGCAAGGACTTGGTTCATTTTTTGGAGTTTCTTTTATAGAATTCATTTTTAGTAAACTTGTAAGAATCTTAGGGAAGACAAACCAATGAGAAACTTACCTTTTTCAAGAGCACTTTAGAGCCCTTTTTAGTGGAGACTCTCCATGGTTGAGAGTTTGAACACCCACTCTCTATCTTAGAGACATGGCTAGTTTTGGAGAAACTTGAAGAAGGAGACTTAGGAAAGAGTGAGCTCTTCATCAAATTTCTTCCTTAAGATTGGATCTAGGTTGGTGGAGTTAACACTTTGTGCTTGTTGCATTCACTTATTTTGTATATTGGTAGTAGCATTATGTTGGCTTGAAAATTACTTGTTGTAAGCAATCCTTTCATGTTAGTATATGTGTTGTGATGAATATTTTGAGTTTGGTTTCTTTCTTATATTGTGATTTTTCTTTGTGTTGATATTGAATACTTTTTTGAATGAGTCTCAAGGTCCACTCACCCTTGGGAAGGAAGAGTAGCCTTGGGGGTGAAGGTATAGTGACAGCCCATGGGTGTAGAGTCTCTCCTCAAGGAGGAGAGGGAGAAAAAATGGAGTATGAGCTCCATGAAGTCAATCCACCTTTTTATTTTGGGGGTCATAAGGGAGTTTTTTATGGCTTGAAACCTTGGGGGCATAAGGGAGTTGTTGTACATTTGTAAGGAGATAAGAAAATATTGTTTTTGATGCCTTGTAAAGGCTATTTTGTTTCTTGCTTTGGATGGCTTTCTCCAATTGGGTACTTGGTCCACTTCACCCATTATAGGGTCAATATGTGACCCATTGTGATAGCTATGGTTGGGAGATTCTGCTTTCTCTAGTTCTTTATCTTTTATTGTTTTCATGTGTGTATCCTACCTTGGTTTGGTTCCCCAAGCTCGGGGGTGGCCTCTTAGTGGCCTAGGATGGGAGGTGAGCATCCCACGGTCTCCTTGTTTTTCCTTTCTATTTGTATATTTTGGTTTTCTTGGAGCTCTTGAAGATTGTGCTTGGTAAAAGAGAGAATTTTTTTTTTGCGAAGTGCTTATTTATAAAATCCTAAATGGATAAGATTTAAAAAATTGTTTGACCTATTTTATTTTGTTATGTAAATCCACATGGCTGAAAACTTGTAACCTTGTCACAAAAATGAGTGTTTGAATTTTTTTATAAAACTTAGATTTGATATATTTGTAAATGGGTTTATGGGGAATATTCAACATGTGTTTGGGAAAGAAGTGAATGTAAATTTCATACTAAAGCAAGAGAAAGTAAGCTATTATGTAGTTGAAGGGGAAAAACTAATTGAATAGAAGTTATTTTGGCATTTTGTCATCTTTATGCAAATGATAGTTGAGCACCTCTATGTGTTGTATATACTTCTTTGAAGTTATAGAAAAATGTAATAACCCTTGTTTTTTCTTACTTTCAAAGAAAATATATGTTATCAAAATGAAAATGTAGAATGAAATTTTAGCAACTTGTATTAAAGTATTTGTATAAGGAAGATAATAGAGATTGACTCTCTGGGTTGGTAGGAGATTAGTTTAAGAGTGAGATCTTTACAACATAGATGTTACCTTGTTCAAATAAGATTGTAAAACATTTTTGAAAAGAAATCTCAATAAAGAATATTTTTCCTTCAAATACAAGCTTAAGTTAAATCTGGAAATGATAGTTAGTTACTGGTTCATATTTTAAGCTGCTGGTTATAGTATGGTTAGTTGTAGAATAGTGAAATGGTAAATCTTTAATTCTATTTTTTTTGTGTTTTACAACATAAAGTATTAGTTTTTTTTTATGAAGTTAGTTTATTGATATAAAAGTTTTTTCAGAACTTTCCCT
>MU227181.1:700574-736129 GCA_018584345.1 Thuja plicata
TATATATATACACACACACACACACACACACACATACGCACGAATATATATTCTCCATGGCTCCACCTTTCTCCATTAAACCTACACATAATAATGAAGAAAAAAAAATGGAGCTAGGGTTTCAAAAGAAGAGAGGAAGAAAGAAGGGGAGAGGAAGAAAGAAGAAATGAGAGGGAAAGTATTCTTTTATTTTTTAGGGTGATGTAATCCCACCCTAACCCTAATTTTGAATTAGGGTTAGGGCAAGAGGGAGATTTTTTTTAACTCTCATTTCCCAATCAATTTTAACAAGTGAATCTATTAATAAGATATTGATGAATTATTCTTAATTGAGCGGGAAGTCTTTGGTGGGTTTTTTATTTCCCTAATTTCTTTTGAAGGTGACATTTTGATTTTTAGGAAATTAATTTTAGAACTCTTTTAAATTCTCTCATGAAATTTTAAATGCTTTTTACTTAAAAGACAAAAACTTTCCTAAAATGAGTCTTTGGTGAGAATTTAATTGCTCCACAAACTTTATTTTAATGTGGCCTTGGGGATATTAATTAATTTAGTTAAAAGAATTTTAATTGCTAAACATAGATAAAATTTATTTGATTTGATTAATAATGTTATTCAAAAAGCAAAATTTATAGTGTTTTTAATTTATTGGAAGAGATAAGTTAATTTAATATAAATATTTAATGAGTGTTATAGGAGGAATCATTTTATTAATTTAATTAATTAGAATATTTAGTAAGAGTATGAGGAAAGATAATGATATTAAGTTTTACCAATTAACTCATACATAAATAAAATTAATGTAGTATAATGAGATTGTAATAAAATAAATTACGATATTATTTAAAAAAAAAAGTAAATTAAATTATAGTGATATTAATGTTATGACTTTATTAAAGCGAATAGCCTATTTGTCCGTTAGGTTTTAATGTTGACAACCTAAGGGATTAACTTAACTTAGTTAGATTAGGTAAGATCCTTAATTTGCTGTAAATACTATCTAAAAGAGATTTTAATACTAAATTTTTAATGGAGATATTTAAGTACGCAAATATTAATTACATTAATTAAGGCATAATTAAAACCTAGGAAAGGGGTTGACTTAATTGATGGTTTAGGGATCGTCCTAACATTTGCATCTCATTAATTTTTTTTCTATTAGACGAACAAATCCGAGTTAGAAAATTAAACATTTTTTTTAGCATTAACACTTAGTTTGAGACTACACCATGTAACAATGTCGAGGGACATTGACATTGGTCATGATTCCCCTCGACCTCTTTTAGTTTTTACCTAGATACCCTTAAGAATTTAATAATCCCTTCGTAGTTGTAAACTCTTTAGATTATTAGTAAACACTTGGACATTTGTGACTGCAACTTTAGTTAGAAAACAAGTTCCAAAAATAATTGTTGGTGTGTTTTTGCCTATAAATTTGGGCATGACACAATAATTATGGGTCCTAGAATAAATTTCTGGCAAGCTGACGAGTGGTGGTTAGTCGCGGGCTCGCCACGGTTAAAGGAGATAGCATGAAATGTTGATGAGTTTGCGAGATGCTGCCATGTGCCTAGAACGGGAGATGAACAGTGGTCTCTAGCTCACGAGGTAAGTTAGCAGCTGGAAAGTCAAGCCATGTGCTAGACATGAGTGGTGGTAACTAGATCAAGTGGAATATTCTTCTCATGCTAGGGAGTTAGTGTGCAATTTCCATGTGTCTAGAGTTGGCCGATGTGCATCCTCCAAACAACTTTAGTCATCAAAGGAGCTTTCCCCTAGTTGTTCGATAATCTATTTTAGTCGACGCTAGTTGGTGGGTCCCGATAGTTGTATTATTTTTGAGTAACTTGAGGCCTTGTATCCTATTGGCTGAGTTACTCAATGCAGGATTTTATCTGATGAAATAGATAAGTGGCCCCCAGTGGCCAATTTATCTACCTTTCGAATAACTTGAGGCCTCAGATTAGAAGTTATGTCTTGTCTGATGGATATTTTTACTCGATGGCTAGGGATCACAAGATTTTTCCACGTGTCCTGGTTCATCATAGGCTAAAGAAAGGTGGAGCCAGGTGCTGACATGCTGTGTATGGTGATGTTTTTTTGTTTGGTTCTTGGGCCCATTTGTAGACATGGAAGATAAGGGTTAAATTTCTTGCTTTGTCGCTAGCTCGCTAGATCAAATGGATTATTTGTCTCAGGCTGGAGAACTAGAGAGGAGAACTAGAGAGTGACTACCACTTATACAAAATGATAAAGGTAAGGCTTGTCTCCTATTCACAATGGTTTGAGAGGGTAATTTTTCTAATTAGTGAGTTGGAGATGAGGTCACGACGGTGATGAGAAATATTGGTCATGAGATCTTGGGTTATGATGTGGTTAGTTGTTTCTTCTTGAGAGATAGCAACTCGTCACCACGTGTCTTAGAGTGTTATCATTAAATGACTTTTCGCTTGGTCGTGAGCTATTATAGGGAACCATCATTTGGGTCAAGAGATAGTGAATGGGTGCCACGTGTCCAACTATTTTTGCTATGATTTTTCCAAGGAAGAAGTGAGATGTTGCCATGGGTCTAAAGCCAACGAGTGTTTGAAGGGTGGCAGACAAGTGGCGATAGAGGATTGGCCAGATTTATTAAGTAGTATTAACTGTCTTGCCATGAGCACCAAGTCATTGGAGAAATGAAGAAGATGAAATAAAATGCATATTTTTTGAGAGGAATAGGATTAGATATCGTCAAATGATGGATAGAAAGTGACACATGAAAAGGAGCTTAAAAGTCTTCATGCATATCAAATCTCTAGTTCTCGATTGCAGCTCTAGTCGGCTTTCTGTCAGCTCTCTTCACTTTTTTAGCTGGTGGCACTTTTCCTAGGATTGTGGTGGTTGAGTAGTTAGTGTTTTTCCATAAGTGATGTGTAGCTTGTTTCAATCCTTGTTTTATAAAAGGATTTTCAGGGTCACTTAGAAGCGATTCTTTCTTATGCAATTTTTCTGCATTTCAAGTGATTGTTTGAAGTCCTTTTGCAGTTTTCCTACATATTTTTTGTAACTCAGTTTGGGAATGAAATAAATATTATACCTTGGATACCATTTTATGACTCAATATTTTTCATCTTATTCTAGTAGGTCTTGTGTGTGTTTTTCTGATTGACCAAACTACTTGTGAAATATTTTTATCTTTCCTTGGATTTTTGTGTTGGAGTTTATCATCTTGTTTGCTATTAGTATGTTTTATGTAGGTCATTAAGTGTGCCATGAACATGCAATTGGTTCCTCAATTGTGAAGTAGCCTTCTTTTTGTAGGTCAGGTGCACCTAGGTATCTTACTGGAATTTTGATCTAGGAAGCATGCTCTAATAAGTTATGAAAGGTAAGTTTGTATAAATGGTAAACTAGTGTGTGTCACTCTATGTTTTTATGTCCTAAAATCAATCTTGGTGCATCACCTTAGTAGTTTTAATTCAAGTTCAAGTTCAAGTTCAAGTTCATACAAGATTTCTCCCCCTTTTCCCATTAAGAGAGTACTTTTAGTAAGTCCAATAGGTGAAGCATCATATAGGAACCAACCTAGAACCTGAAGATTCATTCCAACTGTTGAGTAACACACTATTTAGTAGTTTCTATATTCCTCTAGAAATCTAAGTTCAGAGACTTAGAAAGGGTGGATTTTTTAGAGAATAATTTTTGGCATGCCCGGTGGGGCTGTTCTTAATGAACAAGTATTTAGAAGTTAGAAATATTCATTTTCTTGCTTGCTGGTCCTGGTATGATACCAGTAAGTTTAAGATATATGAGAGGTTGTTTTTTGCATATCTAGTGACTTTTTTGATGAAGAATCAAAGGACTAGTGTTATGTTGTTTTTATGAGAAGAATTAAAACTAGGAGTTCAAAATATCTTGAGTATTTGCAACTGTCCCTGCTCAGAAGAAAAGGAAGGACAAGAAGAAGAAATCCTCCATAAAAAAAGAGTCCAATCACCACCTCCTACAAGAGAACCGAGAAGGAGTGGAAGACAATAAAAAGGGAAGTAAAGATGCATTCATTCTCACCAAATTGTAGAGTAAAACCTTTGGCTTCCTTTTTTTCTGTTGTTTTATCTTTAGAAGAAACCAATTCTCTTTTTCAGCCAGTAAATTTATGCCTGCAAGTTCTATAGTGGTACAAGCTACTGTCATGGCAAGACAATTTGTGTTTGTGCCTTTTAACCAAGGCATCCCTCTCAATTTTTCTCAGCATCATGATATACTATTGGCAATGTTGAAGAGCTTACCTGACTTTAGTAGAGAGAGAGTCAAACCACTACTTTTGAACACATTAGATATGTGGCTATACTCTCTGTAATGTTCATCACGCCACTGAGGAAGATGTAGTTGTCAAGCTTCTAGTGGCATAACTAAAGGGGAAGGATTTACAATGGTTCAAAACTCTTGCATTTGGTTCGATTGATTCATGGGATTGTCTAAATTTTTTGAGGATAAATCAGACCACTTGTCTCTAGTGGAGCAATTAACCACTATTAAAAGGTCTCCTTAGGAGCATGTGTTCAATTTTGACACACATTTTCTAAGGACCTGGAATCAAATTCTTGTTACAGTAAGGCCATCAACTAATTATGCTTTCCTATATTATTGAAGGAGTTTGAATAGTGATATCTCAATAATGATATAGTCCATGAGATGTACTTCCCTCCCTTAATCTTTTGATAGTTTTGTTAGAGAAGATAATAACCTAATTCAGGCAGGAAAGATAGCACCTAGGTCACCTATGCCCATTTTTCCTAATATAAAACCTAATCGGCCTCTGATTATACCATCTTTTTCTCCTTTTCCCACTATTCTAGTATTTCCATCTACTTTGACAACTGATTCAGTCACTGAAGGTCCTTCATAGGAGCTGCAAGACATTAAAAGAATTCAACAAAAGATTGAAGGCATACTAAAAACCTTAGGGAATGATCTAGTAAGCCTAAAAATAAATAATTTCAAGGTAGACCACCTTACTAACCGCAGAACCAAGGTACTAACTAGTATTATAAACAACAAAATCAAATGTTAGGGCAGAAAATACAGAATCAAGGTGGTAGACAACTATATGAAGGAAATTATCAAGGCGCAAGGCAAAATTTGAAGGAAAGGTCTTTCTAGCCTTATAATCCAACACCTCTTAATTCTATTAATCCTATCAGAGACCTTGTACCAACCCTTAATAACCTAAGTGCAGAATATGAGTGGTGTTATCCGTGTAGTCAAGCACATAGTCAAGCTACCTGTTCAAACAAGGTTATAAAACAAGCACTAATGGTTCAAAATGCATCAAGTTCACAACCATATGTGACTAATGATGGATCTAAACAAAAAGTTCCTACTCTAACTAATACTAATTTCTTTAATTGGCAAGGAAAAGATTTATGTGGGGTAAGTAATTATTCTCCAATTGCAACTACCACTAGATCCAAGAAAAGGGCTCTGGAAATGGAGCAAGAAACAATTAAGGGTAAATAGACTATAATTTTAGAATTATCAACCACTCAAGTCCCAAATGTATTGCAAAGAAACCTTACTTTACCAACTAAGGAGCAGTCATGACCTTAGTTGTCTCATATTGATATTAAGGTACATCACAAGGTAAATGCAACTGTGGCTTTCAATATTGTGGAGAATATGAAGAGGATGAATGTCACCATGTCAATGTGGGATTCATTGGCTATTCCAAGACAAACTAATTTGTTAAAGAAATATTTATCAAAAGAGAAGGCTCCTAAATAAGTTTTTAATGAACCCCTCAAAGCTATTTTAACAAATGCTATCCAAGAAGGTATTCCTCAAGACAACAACAAGATAGAAGGTAAGAATGTGAAATCTCCTCCTTTTTATGTATCTTTGATCATTGGGGATAAGTTAGTGCATAACTATATGGTGGATAGTGGAGCTACTAGCTTTGTCATGCCTAATAAAATTTGTGATCAATTAGGATTAGCTTATCAACCTTTAGAGAAAGGGGTAGTGCAATTGGATGGCTCAACTATCAATACAATTGGTGTAATTAAGGATGCCATCTTGTCACCCATGCATGTCCCAATTTATCAATCCATAGGACATATTTGTTATTGACCTCTCTCCTTATTCTCCCTTATGTTTTTCAAGGGATTTTAAAACAAAGATAGGAGGCTACCTATCCTCAGACTGGTCCCATATGTTATTTAGAACTCAGTATGGTACTAAAGTTACCATTAAGTCTGAGGTCCTTGCAAAAGACCATATTGAGCCATATATACCTAGTGTGATTAATGCAAATTATGTTGCATTAGATCTAGGTGAAAGCATTGCTTCCTCATAAGCAAATACCCAAATTGACAACATCCCTGATATTTTATTAAATGAATGGGCAATAGAGAATGCTCATAATAATTAAAAAACACTGTTATAGATGTTGGTATTGGGAATTACGTATTTGAAGAGCTCAGTTTAATAATGCCAAACCTTCTTAAAAGTGCATACATGAATCTTGGGCAACATGATGAGCTTTGGGAGATGTATTTTGATGGGTAAAATAGTAAGAATGGTACTGTTGGAGGTGCAATTCTTGTATCTCCTCAGGGTGACGGATATTATTCATCATTTTTCTTCTTGTACAAATAATACTGTTGAATATGAGAGTTTGATTCATGGGATGGAATGTGCAAGGAAAAGAGAGATCAAATGCTTAAACATATTTGGTAACAGTGAGTTAGTTGTTAATTAGGTGAGGGGTCTGCATGTTGTCTAAAATGATGTTCTTAAGTCTTACAAGCATCGTGTATGTGATATGATAGAATATTTTGAAGCCTTTAATCTGATTGCCATTTTTAGAAGACAAAATCAACATGTTGATAGAATTTCTACTATTGGAGCACAGTTTGATATGCCAAGTAATATTAATAAAGAATGTGTTCAACAACATGATAAAATTGTAGTCAGGCCTTCAATTCCTGACAACGATACTAACTGGAAAGTGTTCGACAATGATAAGAAAATCTTGAATTTTATTCTTGAATAGGCCTTTTTTGTGATTTCTAATTAGGATAGATTAAAACAACAGTATGGCGCCCAAGTTATACAGATAAAGTCAAATAAACTAACCAAAGGGTTGGTTACCCTTGAATTTATTTTCAATTTAGAGGATCAAGTAGGAAAAAACAAAACCATCTTACTATACCAACAAGATCATTATGAGGGTCTTGAGATTGTAAAAGGTAAAAACTTGAAGTTTGGTAAGATAAGTCCTACTTTGGAAAACTGGTCTTATATTCAGCTATTTCAAGAATATAATGATATCTTTTCTTGGGAGTATGGTGATCTTAGAGGTTTTAATCCTCAACTTTACCAACACACCATTGAGTTAGAGCCCAATGCTAAACCTATCAGGCAGAAACATAGGCCAGTTAATCCCAAGATTGAATGTTTAATGCAAAAGGAAGTGCTCAAGCTCATTGAAAGTGGTATAAAATTTCCAATTAAGCACACTGGTTGGGTTTCAAACCTTGTTCCCGTTAGTAAGAAGAATGGGAATTGAGGTTATGTGTTGAATTTAGGGACCTCAATAAAGCCTCATTAAAATACTTTCATCCCTTTCCATCCACGAAACAAATTCTCTAATATGTCTCTGTTTCAAAGCGTTTCTCACTTTTAGATGAATATTCTGGTTACAATCAGATTTTAGTATAAGAAGAGGATCAGTTTAAAAATGTATTCACTACAAAGTGGGGAACTATGGCTTATAGGTTGCCTTTTGGCTTATCTAATGCTGGGGAAACTTTTTAGAAAGCTATAGATATGTATTTTGCTGCTCTAATGTACAAATTTGTATCGGTTTATCTTGATGATATCACTGTTTATTCCAAGGATGCTAAGGACCACATGGGCCATCTGAGACATATATTTGAGAGATGTAGGGATTTTTTTATATTCATGAATCCTAAGAAATATGTTTTTTCTATACACGAGGGTAATCTTTTAGGTATATTGTGTCTAAAAATGATATTACCATTGATCTTGAAAGAGTTGCAGCTATTTTGGACTTGCCTTTGCCTCATCATAAGAAGGGCATTGCAAAGATTTATAGGAAGAATATATTTTGTAAGGAGATTTATTCCCGACTTTGCTAATATTTTAAAGCCTTTGAAAACAATCTTAAAGAAGAATCCAATTTTCAGTTGGACCAAGGAAGCACGGAACACTTTTCAGGCAATTAAAGAAGCCCTATCTTCAGCCCCTACTTTGGTAAATCCTAACTTTACTAAAGATTTCATACTTTATGCTTATGGAAGCATGGACACCATCTTTGCAATCTTAGTACAACATAATTTATAATGTTTTGAATAGCCTATTTCTTTCTTCAACAAGGATTTGGAAGATTATCAACAAAGGTATAGTTTTTTTGAGAAGCATGTTTTAGCTATTGTGAAGAGCTTGAAGAATTTTAGGTATTTGGTTTCTCATAAAAAAATTGATCTAATGGTGGTCCATCTGAGTGTTAAGGAGTTATTGATAAGCATGGATTTACATGATAAGAGGGATAGATAGATAACTAAAGTGATGAAGTATAACATTGACATTCAGGTCACTAAACTCATTAGAGGTAAAGGAATTTGCGATAAAATGGCTGATGAGCCAATTATAGAAGCTTAAGATGTCACAAAAATAGTTTTGGTTGGAGATGGAGCACATGCAGTGGATGAACCAACAAGTTGGTTGAATGAAATGACTCACTTTCTGTAGACAAGCGAGTGTCCACTTGGTCTTGATAGAGCTAAACAAAGGTATTTTATACTTCAGTCTATCCCTTATGTGCTTATTGATAATGTTTTGTTTAGAAGAGATCACAATGGTGTTTTATTAAGGAGCATAGACACTGATCAGATCAGTAAATTATTGCCTGAGTTTCATGATGGAACTTCATGGTTTTATTATTCCCAAAGAACAAAAACATTTAAATTTATAAGGTATGGCTATTATTGGCCAAGCCTATTCAAAGATGCCCATGAATGGACCAGTAAATGTGTCAAGTGTGCCATGTTTGCAAGCAAAGAGAGGTTGCCAAATTTACTGTTGTAGCCTATTCAAGTAGAGAAACCCTTTATGAAATGGGGAATTGAATTTATTGGTGTAATTAACCTACCTTCAAGTGCAGGACATAAGTGGGTCCTCACGACAATAGGATATTTCACAATATGGACTAAAGTAATAGCCTTGAAAGAGGCCAATGAATCTTCTATCCTTAACTTCTATGATGACATCATATATAGATTTGGAATACTTGACTCCATTATTTCAGATAATGCTCTTGCATTTGTGGGATTGAGAGTGAGTGAATGAGATGTAAGGAATGACATTTATCTAAACACATCTTCTAATTATTACCCACAGGGTAATGGTTTAGCTAATTCCACTAACAAGAATCTGATCAAGATTATAAAGAGGACTTTGCATGATAATCAGATATATTGACACTCAAAGTTGAAATGTTCTTTGTGGGAAGACATGATTACCCCTAAAAATTCTATTAGAAACTCTCCATATATGTTAGTGTATGGGAAAGAGGAAAGATTTCCTATTTCTACAGAGCTTCCAACATTAGATCTTGCTAATCAAATAATGTTGTTTGAAGAAAATGATCCAATTGCAATCAAGTATGCTCAACTTTTGGAGTTGGAATAAATAAGAGATAAGGCGATTAAAAAATGGAGTAAAAATAACTCCAAACAAAGAGAGCTTTTGATCAGAAATAAAAGTTTTGGATTTTCAGAGAAGGAGATATGGTGCTCAAATGGGATGAGCTTAAGAGTAGGCTAGGTAAACATTCCAAGTTTGATTCCTTATGGAGTGGACTATTCATAATCATAGAGTGCAAGGAGCACAATGCTTTTTAGCTATAAAAAATTGATGGTGAGTTTTTTCCTATCCTAGTCAATGGGATACACCTCAAGCCTTTCTTTAAGGTTTGATTCACCCTTGTAAATAACCTAGCTTAGTTTTTTTGGTTTTTAATAAAGTGTTGCTACACTATAGAGTATTTGTTTTATTTTTCCCTAATTGTTGTCTGACATAGTTAGTCTAGGTTTGCATTTCTGGATTTTACTATTTTCAAAAGGTTCCAAGGTTAAGTCTTTGAGCTGAAAGTAAGGAGCTATCATCCTCTTTCCAATAAGTTTTCATAGACAAATTCTGGAAGAAATATGCATTTTTCTGCAATAAACCATACCTCTGTATCCAGAAGAAGATTTACCCAGCTTCTCACAGTGAGTTTAGAGTGTCTATTTTAGTTGCACTAAATGACCCTGTGCTCAATGGAATCCCTATTATATTGATCCAAAAGTCTTGCATGAAGACATCCAAAAAATATCGCCAAGAATGCTATCACATTTTCGCTCAGGTTCAATTGCGCATTCCATCATGCTTTCAAAAAGAAATTGTTACTAATAAGTAATGACATGTGGATGTAAATGTGGCTCCCAGGAGGGTTTGAGCCTTGCAAGTGAGCAAGAGTGCATAGGTTATGGCTGTCTGATGATGTGCGAGCAGGGAAAGGGATGCTTGATTTGGTTTATCCCACATCGGTCGTGTCTGGGAGTAATTTTTTATTTTAATACATTGACGCACACATAAGAAGTGACAAAAAGACATACACCTTTTGGAAGGAGTCTCACATGCATGTGGTGGATAAATGAAGATTGACTTGGAATATTTTGTTGGCCTAAGGTGATTTGGCATTGACAAGAAAGATTGAAAACAAATCAATGCATGCCATGTAGCACAAAGTAGTGATGAAGATGATAAGATGGCCAGTCACGTGGCAGTCAAGTGGGGCCCTTGGTGATGACATCAAGTGGTTAGTCACTAGGTCATGCTAGTTTGTGGTGGTTGACAGTTAGAGGATGTGAGCTGGCAAGTGGTGTTGTCACGAGCTCACGAGGGATAGTGGGGGTCAAAAATAGTTAGAGATCTGATGACGACGGCTAGTTTCCAGGTCGCGATAGTTTGAGGAGATTGGTAGTTAAGGACTGTGAGCTAGCGAGTAAGTGGTCATGAGGTCACGATAGTTATGGGTCCTACCATAAAGTGCTAGTGAGCTAGTGAGTGACAGTTAGTTGAGGGATCATGTTAATTAAAGGAGATCATGAAATGCTAGGGAGTTTGTGTGATGCTGCTATGTGCCTAGGGCAGGAGATGAATGGTGGTCACCAACTTGCGAGGTAAGTAGCAGTTGGCAAGTCAAGCTACAAGCTAGAGATGAAAGGTGGTCACGATGTCGCTAAATGAAATAAAATATTCTTCTCAAGATAGAGAGTTAGCAATAAATTTCCACTTGTCTAGGGCTGGCCATTGTGGATCCACCAAAAAAATTTAGTCATCGAAGAAGCTTTCCCCTAGTTGTTCGATAATCTATTTTAGTCAACGCCAGTTGGTGGGTCCCAAAAGTTGTATTATTTTTGAGTAAATTGAGGCCTCATATCTCGTTGGCTGAGATACTCAATACAAGATTTTATTCTATGCACTAGACAAGTGGGTTACAGTGGCCAATTTATCTACCTTTTGAATAACTTGAGGCCTCAGCTTAGGAGTTATGTCTTGTCCAATGGATATTTTTACTTAATGGATAGGGATCATGAGATTTTTCCATGTGTCTTGGTTCATCGCAAGTTGAAGAAAGGTAGGGCCAGGTGTTGACATACTGGGTAAGGCTTATCTCCTACTCACGACAGTTTAGGATGGTAATGTTTCTAACTGGGGAGTTGGAGATGAGGTCATGCCGGTAATGAGAAATGTTGTTTGCAAGATCTCAAGTTATGATACAGTTATTTGTTTCTTCCTAAGAGTTAGCAAATGGGCACCACGTGTCTCAGAGTGTTATGTTTAAACAAATTTTCCCTTCGTTGCGAGATATTATAGGGAACCGTCATTTAGGCTGAGAGCTAGTGATTGGGCACCACATGTCCAAGGGTTTTTGTGGTGTTTTTCCAAGGAAGAAGTGAGATGCCTCCACAGGCCTGAAGCCAATGAGTGTTTCAAGGGTGGAAGACAAGTGGTGATAGATGATTGACTTGATTTATTAAATAAAATCAACTGTTTTTTCCTAAGCATCAATTTGTTGGAGAGATGAAGAAGATGAAATCAAATGCAAATTTTTTGAGAGGAATAAGATAAGATATTGTCAAATTGATAGATAGAAAGAGGCATGCAAAAAGGAGCTTAAAAGTCTTAATCCATATCAAATCTCTAGTTCTCAGTTGAGGCTCCAGTTGGATTTCTGTCATCTCTCTTCAATTTTTTAGCTGGTGATGCTCTTCCCAGGATTGAGGTGGTTGAGTAGTTAGTGTTTTCCCTAAGTGATCCATAGCTTTTTGCAATCCTTGTTTTATAAAAGGATTTTCAAGGTCACTTAGAAGCGGTTCTTCCTTATACAAATTTTCCGCATTTCAAGTGACTATTTGAAGTCCTTTTGCAGTTTTCCTACATATTTTTTGTAACTCAATTTGAGAATGAAATACAAATTAAACCTTGGATACCATTTTATGACTCAATATTTTCCATCTTATTCTAGTAGCTGTTGTGTGTGATTTTCTGATTGACCAAACTACTTGTGAATTGTTTTTCTCTTTCCTTGAAGTTTTGTCTTGGAGTTTATCACCTTGTCTTCTATTAGGATGTTTTATGTAGGTCATTAAGTGTGCCATGAATGTGAAGTGGTTCCTCAATTGTGAAGTATCCTTCCTTTAGTGGGTCAGGTGCACCTAGGTCTCTTATTGAAATATTGATGTGGGAAGCATGATGTAATAAGTTGTGCAAGCTAAGTCTGTGTAAATGGTAAACTAGTGTGTGCCACTCTATGATTTTATGTCCTAAAATCAATCTTGGTGCATAAACTTAGTATTTTTAATTCAAGTTCAAGTTCATACAAGCTTTCTTTCTCTTTTCCCATTAAGAGAGTAGTTTTAGTAAGTCCAATAGGTCAATAATTAAATAGGAACCAACCTAGAACCCATAGATTCACTCCAACTATTGAGAAACCCACTACTCAGGTGTGTGTCTATGTTCCTCTAGAAAGTTAAGTTCAGAGACTTAGCAAGGGTGCATTTTTGAGAGACAACAGTTTCAGTTAGCAGTTCCGTGTTTCTTGCTGTGTTCCTTGGTTTTAGATCATTTGTTGTTGTGAACCTGAGGGTTTATTCTAGACATCATGTTTCACCTATGTCTTGGTTTACAACTCATTTGGATACTTCATTGTGGAGATATTAAATGTTCTTGGCCATTTCTATGTGTTCTTCATTTTCTGATAGTTAGTTGGATTTTTCCGATCCTACGAAGCATTTCCTGATCGACGAAGCTTGGTTACTCATATCCCTTTGTTCTTGGATCTTTGGCTGACATCTCTCTTGGATAACACTTTATTTATATACCTTGGCATTAAGATCTTTATGATTTGGGTCCTGACCTATATTGTTGTATTACATTTTATTATTCTTGGAAAATGCAATTGATCTGGCCGACTTATGAGTTGCGAAGGCTCTATATATTGAGGCTCTTGATATTTGTTTAGGGGAGTTCTCAGGAAATAAAATTGGAAGGTTAGAATTAGGGATTAGAACTAGATTTATGTTCTAATCATGCATGTATGCCTAAATTCTCTAATCTGCATGTTCCAGGCTAATGTGATGTAAATATTCTATTCTATAATAACACAAAGATCTGTCATAGCATGTTGATTGTCTATTCTTATTTATGAGTTGGTTTTTTCCATTGTGTTGACTCTTGCTACATGGTTGGACCATCTCCTTTGGGGAAAATTTTTCCATGACTGTATCAAATGGTATCAAAGAAAGGTTGATGTTCATGTATTAGAAGATCGGGTTCCTGAGCTTTCAAAGCCCTAGTTGAGTTTGTTGTGGGGTGGCAGAGCATAGATATGGCTCACAATTACAGAGGACTTGTGCAAGGGGATTTATGAGGTGACTGTTTCTAGTTGAGAACTTATTTGGACTATTGAAGGAACCAAGGGTGAATCGATAGCTAATTTGGAGGAAGGATGCAAGTTTATCTTATAGATCACTGAGTGATAGGAAATTAGCAACTTGTGATCAGATCACCAAAGATGAGGCAGTTGCACTTGTGGATTGGAAAGATTCCACCTAGAAGGATATACAAAGTGATGGAGGACTTATAAAATGATGAGAAATGAGATCCTAAATGAATTGAATGGATTATGAAGGAATCCTGAGATTGAGGAGGAATATGAAGAAGATGTTGAAGATCTTGAGAGTGTAGATGCAAAAATCCTTGGATACAAAGAAATGTTGTTGAGGGATATGGGGAAAGTAAGAAAAAGTCAAAGGATGGATGTTTCTAGTATCACTAGTTTATTGCATCCTGAGGATTTGATAGATTGGATTGGAGAGCTAAAAGATTACTTTGAGCTTGAAGATATCAAAGCTCCAAAGAGGGTTAGGTTGGAACAAACTAAGTTGAAGGCTCATGCTGCCTTATGGTGGAAATAACTATAGAAAGATAGAGAGGAACATGGTGAAATGAAAATCACTAGATGGAGGCTAATGGTTGCTAGACTAAAGGCTAAATTCATTCTTGGGGATAATGAATTAGAATTGTTCAAGAAATCACCGAACTTGAAGTAGAAGGACATGGATGTGAAGGGATACACCGAGGAGTTTTACAAGATGACAATTATATCTGGACACCGAGAGGTATCTAGGAAGAAGGTGTATATATATATTAATGGTATGAGATTTAATATTAAAGATGACCTGAGTATGTTGAGGATTTCTATAGTGGAGGATTATTATCAGTATGCATTGAGGGTAAAAGATAAGTTGAAGAGAAGACAAGGTAATCCTAGGGGAAAGGAGAAGCAAGTAAGTGGCATGGAAAAGAGAAGAAAACCCTTGAGGTTGAACTTGATTGGAAAACACCTAGAAGAGAGAGTGGTAGCAAGGAACTCAAAGATACTTGTTTCAAATGTGGTGGCATATGACATAGAGATTTTCTATATTATGAAGGATCTAGTACAAACTTGGGCAGAAATAATATTTTGGTACATGAGGAGAACACTACTAATGAACTTGAGGAAGGTATAGAAGCACCTAAGATAGGAGAGTATCTTATGATAAGGAGAATCATGTTGTGTGAGAAGGAACCTAAACCTTTACAAATGATAATTTTTTTTAGGACCGTTTGCAATTGCAAATCAGGAGGTAAATGTTGTAAAGTTATCATTGGTAGTGTTAGTACTGATAATCTGATATCAGAAGAGATGGTGCAAAATCTTTGCTTGAAGAGGATTAAACATTCTTGTCCTTATGAGATAAGTTAGTTTTCAAATGATCACATGGTGGAGGTGAAAGAGTAGTGTTTGGTCAAATTTAGCATTAGACCATACCAAGATGAGGTGTTGTGTGATGTGGTATCTATGAGTACTTGTCATGTTCTATTGGGTAGACCTTATCAATTTGATAGGGGAGCTATTCATGATTACAAAATAAATTTGGTCACAATAGATAAGGATGTAAAAAAGCTTATGTTGGTTCCCTTGAAGGAGGCAGAGGGGAGAAGTGAAATGAATCTAAGTATGGTAAAGAGTTATTGTTCAGAGAAGCAAAATACGAAGGATGGTATAGATCAGAAGAAGGATCTTGAAGGAAGCACAAAGAATATGTTGGTAGAAAATAGTAGGAAAGGTAAAATGAAGCAACAAAATACCTTGGTTGTTGATCAGATAAAGGATTATAGCAGAGGTAATTTAGTTGTGCAAAATAAAGGGCCTATTCGTAAGCATTCTTGTGTTGATGTGCAGTTAAATGGAGAAAGTGCAAAGTAGAATGGGTGGATGGATCTGGTAGAGGAAGGAGAAAACGTGTAGAGGCAAAGAGTTGTTGATGCATGAGAATCTTGGGTTTATTACAATTTTGCATCAACCAAAAACATATGAGTCTTTCTTTTCCTCGTCCCCAATTGTTGTGTTTCTTTTTGCCACTAATACATTTGGGTCAAATTTCTGACAACCATGTCCGACAGCTATGATATTTCTTTTGCTTCATCAAATTTTACAAAGGGGAATTTGATTTTTTAAAAAATATTTGCCTGTGTTTGTCAGGATTACGATGACAGATGATAACGTCAGAATTACGATGAACAAATGCATTACTTAAAAAAAGATAGTTAATATTATCTCATTTTTGTGCGAGCCCTTGTAAGTTAGAGAGATTGGATCAAATGTATGAAATTGTGTTTGTGATATTTCTCAGCTATGAAATTGGCGTTCCCCCTAAATTATTTTTGTGAGACCATGTTTATAATCTTGTTTTATTTGCATTGACCAACAATAGGAGTCCACTCTATCTCTGATCAATATCTATTCTTCTTACTTTAGGAGATAATTGGAGAACATGAATGAGTATTTTACATAAATTTTAAAGCATAATGCCGATGCCATCTATATGTCGATCAAATGTTAAACATAATACTGATGTTGTCTAAACCCTATTCCATCAAATTTTGATGACATGTATTCTTCTTACCATATAAAAAATGTAGCATGTATATTATTGATTTGGACATGCATTTTTCATTGTATATTTTATGAAATACATCAGAATAGACTCATGAGATAGTTTAGACAAGAAACTGACTCTCTATTGATGAATTTGTAACTGAGATACGGTGGAGTACATGACCAACTTAATCGATCAACACCTAAGGTTGAGGTTAATGTTCCCTCAAGGTGAATTTGACTTTGTGTTATAGTTCTTAATAAGGATACCTTGGGCACTAATCATTGGCATCTTGTGGGTCCAATAGGACCAATTGTATGGGTTTCTTAAGTATCTTTTAAATTTGTTTATGTTGGTCCATAGGTTCTCATCTTTTTATTCCACTTGGTTGTTGGTTAATTATATGTTATTTGTGTAGGAAAACTAGGAACTTATCCAATACAAACAAAAAAGAGTATTAGTATGGGAAACTAGTGCAAGTTGGCTGTACTAACAAGGAAACTTTTTTGGGGAAAGAAGCTCTTTGTGCATAGGTTTGAGAGTAAATTTTGTTTGAGGAAGTTTCCATATCATCATAGATTCATTTCAATTCAGCATCCATACACTCTCCAAAAATCTACCTTGCATGCAACCGTTAATTTATGTTTAGCATTCATTCTTTTCAGCATTATCAGATATATTTTCTGGTATTCCAATATTCTGTTCTCAACAATAGGAATTAATAATTAGTAATAACCATTAAGGGGATAAAAAATCATTAAGGGGATACAAAATCAAAATAAGGGGGATACAAAATCAAAATAAGACTCATATATGATAATTTTATGTATAGCCTTGTGTACTTCTAATAAGATCACAAACAACTTTTGAGACTGTCTCATGATTTTAAAATCATTAACTCTAGAAAAATGCATCTCCATACTAGGAGCATCCATCATCAACATGGTATTCTAATGACCAATCAACATCACTTCATCATTTTTCTTATCTTTCCATTCCTCTTGGCACCCAACCACTTGCTCATTCATCTTTATGGCTTCCTCATTAGCCTTCTCATCAACTATCATAGGGGTACCTTGCTATGTTGTACCCTCGAAAGGATATAACATTGTACCAACTTAGATCATCTCACCTTTCTCAATCCCTCCATGACTTGAATCTTTTCTGCTCATATTAGAAATACTCTCTACCATCACTTTCTTACCATCAAGAACCTTTTCATCACAATGTTCATCAATAACTACCTTCTACTCACACTCTACATTAGGATCCATCTGCTTCTCTTTTCCTACCAATGTACACCTCACCTCTTCCTCTTCCACTGGGATCTCTTTCCTATCTACCTCTTGTAAATTTTGTTCTTCAATGACTGCCTGCTCTAAAGAACCTTCCTTTCCCTCTTTAACCTCATCATCTTCATGTGCCTCTTGCACTAGGAACCCAATCTTCTCAAACACTCCAATGTTTCTAGACACCTTCCATGATGCCTTATTCTCCTCCAATGGAACCAACACAACCTTCCTCCCATCCTTTGTGATAGTGTATGTGTTCTCTCTACCATCATGTAGGGTATGCCTCTCAAATTGCCACGTTCTCCCGAGGATCATATGACAATCCCTCAAAGGTATTATGTCACAAAAAATGACATCACTATATGAGCCAGTGGTGAAGGGAACATATGCTTTCTCCTTCACATCAACCCAATGTTCAACATCCAACCCTTGTGCTTTGTAAAGCATGTCATGTTCTATCCTTGGTAGATTCAACTTGTCAACCATTTCAATTGAAACAAGATTTTCAAATGAAATAATAAAAAAAATAACTTTACAAACCTTATCCTTGCACTTACATTGTGTCATGAGTATAGAGTACTTCTGAGTGTACCTTGTACCCAAGTCTGCTTCATCCATGATGGCTTCCATACCCGCTATCAATATTCATCCTCAAACTTGCAAGGACCTACTTCCTTGCTCTGATACCACTTTGGTGCAGATGGCTCCCCCTACATGGACATCCTCCCAAACATATATGACACCTTCCTAAACTACTCATTATGAAAATTATATCCTATAGTATTAACAAATAGTTTATTTTTTAATAAACTACTCATTAAGGAAATTAATGAACATACATCTTCCTATGATATCAATGAATAGTTTATTTTCTTAAAGTATATCTTCCTTAAAATCAATAAATAGATTATTTTCTAATAAACTACTCATTGAGAAATTAATAAAAGTATAACTTCCTATAAAATCAATGAATAGTTTATTTTCTTAGTGCTAGGAGATTTCCACAATCTATCAAATAGAGATAACACAGTTTCTGGATTTGATTGTGTTGAAGTTTTTTATATCAAAGTTTTGAATCACACTCTGTGAACCATTTTTAATAAGAAATTATAGCATTTTAGGGAAATGGATGGGCATCAAAAGAATAATTGATGAGATCCATTTTTAAATTTAACAATTAAATAAAAATCTCAATATAACTGAACTACAAATTTTAATTTAATTATTAAATTTAAAAATCTATCTTGTCAGACATCCTTTTCATGCCTGCATAGACATTTCCACATTTTAGAGTTAATGTCTGAATTCAAACAAATAAATAAAGAACAAAGAATGCTATGCATAAATATTGCTGAAAAATTGGTGCAAGGCACCTCCCTATTTGATGTTTTAGTGTTGTTTAAGGTTGTTTTAGGTGTTTGTGTGTGTGTTAGAATAATATCCAAGGGGTTGGATGCAATGATAGTTTAACTTCATGCTTGTAAGAGCCTTAGTGGTCATTAGGTGTTTTGGGTCATTTTGGCTTCAAATAGTGTAAAGTTGCCATTTTAGTGCAATATTGGTTAGAGGTGTGTTTTATGACCCTACATATACTATTTAGGGTCTTATAAGTCAACATCAATCATCGAGTTGACAAACAAGGTCAAAATGCTGAAAACACAAAATGTTGCTAGCAACTTTTGCAAGAATTGGAAAAATATAGTTAGAACTATTGTAACTACCCCATGCTTAGTATATGAGCATGGATTCGATGTTTTGGGATGGTTAACGTGATTCTGGATTGAAACATTTACTTTTGACACCAATGTACGGATGACTGTATTTGAATTTCAGTAATTGCACTATATCTTTGGTATTGTACGGCTGTGTACAGATTGGCATAGGTGATCGGGCTCAATGTAAGTGTAGTGTTTCTTTTCATCTTTGATTTTCAGTAGATAGTTTGATTTCAAGTGTTTGTAGTGTAAAGTTAGAGGATTTTATAGGTCACTGGTCTGACAGAGACAATACAGTGCGACCTAGCTAGAAATGGCTCTAACCTAAGAACCCTCCAATGGAAGTGACTGAAACTATGGGGGAAGTAGGGTTAGAGTCTATAGATAGGATTTTGGTTTCCTTTCTTGTTTTTTCAATTGATTTCTTAGGACAAAAGTGAAACCCTATGGCTGACTGGTGAATCCAGGTGAGCCAGGACAGGGAGAAGAAAGAATTTGAGTAAGCACTCATAACCTTTTGGGAAAGACTTAGTGGCACTTTCAGATGCCCTAGTTGGTCTCCTATGACGATTCAAAGGTGGAAGGAGGTGAATCAAATATTGGAGACAAGTTTAACAATTATTCATGCTGACTGGTCTAGAGGCCTAATTAATAGGCTGAAATATAGGGCCTGCAAGAAACTAGTGTTATGAGTGCTTGCAGTCAAGGTTTTCTATTCTGATAGTGTTGGGTGATGTCTTGAAGATCTTAAAGTTTTTTTGTGGATTCATTTGGAGATTTTGGGAGAATTTGGCCAAAATCGGTGGAAATAGACCTACTAGGAATTGAGCAATTAGGCCTCCTAGTGAAATAATGACCAAATGGATTGGTAAAGAGTCTTGGAGTATTGGGATGAGTGAAGAATGACCAAGAATGGGTCAATAAGTGTGTGAAGAGTCTTAGTGAATGTGTGGGAAGATCCTAGGTAGATGATTGGCATTCTAGGTGGAGTTCTAGTGGAGGAAACTAGGCTTTTAGTTAAATAGTTGGACTAGTTAAGCTTAGAAACCTTGGAGTCTTCTAAAAACCAACTATAACTTGGAGGAGAAGTTGGTAGAGAGGGTCTTGGAGACCCTAATTGAAGAAAGATCCAACAAAGAAAAACCATTGGATGGTTGGGTTAAACAAATAAGAACCTTGGAGTGAGGAAAATCTCTAGATTGTCAAACCCTCTGCATCAGAGTGGTATCAGAGCCATATTAACTTGAAGGTCATGTATGTCTGAAGTGGAAGAGAGTCAAGAGGTAGATAGCATGCATCCTAAGGAAATGAGTAGGGATGCCATAGTGGAATTGGTTCAGGGCCTCATGGAGAAGGCTAGTGTGTCCAAGACAAAGGGAAAGAAGAAGATCATAGAATGGGGAGATGGAGATGATGAAAGTCAAACATAAGAGTCACCAAACAAAGGGAAAGAACCTGAGATGGACAAAGAAAAAAAAGTATTCTTATATGCCTTCAAGTCTTTAAACAAGGATAGCATGGAACACATACCATATTACCGTGGCAGCCTAAATGAAGAAGAGTTGTTGGATTGGCTTGAAGCCATTGACAACCAATTTGATTACAAAGAAGTATCAGAGGAGAAGAGAGTCAAATATGATAAGGCTAGACTCAAGGGATCTACATTGTTGTGGTGGAATATGATGCAGGCTGATAGGGTAAGCAGTGGAAAGAAAAATATTGTTTCTTGGGAGAGAATGAAAATCAGATTGAGGGCACAATTCTTGCCTACTGATTATGAAAAATGTACCAAAAGTTGCAAAACTTAAGATAGAAGGAGATGACAATGAGTGCTTATACTGAGGAGTTCCACAAGTTGAGCCTAAGGGATAGAAGACAAGAAGAAGAAATGGAGAAAGTGGCAAGGTATCTCAATGGGCTAAGGCAAGGGATACAAGATGAGATCAACATGATGGCTCCTGTCAGTATGCACAAATGTTTCCAATTGGTCTTAAGAGTAGAGGATAAGGCTAGAAGGAGGAATGATTTCCATCAAAGGGGAAGAGGTGGCAGCAATAATAGAGGGTTCCAAAGAGGAAGAAGTAACTTTGGTAGGGGAAAAATCCTTAATAGACAAGAAGATAATAAATCTATGGATAACAGTGGGGGAAATCAATTTAGGGGATCCTTTCAGAGAGGAAGATATAGAGGAAGAGGGCCTCCTAATGGAATATTTCAATCCCAAGGAAGATACAATTCAGTCTTCACTGGAAGATGCTATAACTGCAACCAAGTGGGTCACACAATGGGAAGGTGTCCTAAAAAGAATTCTTCATCTTCAACAGGGGATAGAAGGAATCAATTGGTACATGAGGATGAAACAAAAAGTGTTACTTCTCCCATCTCCAAGGCATGGCCAGTATTGGATGGAGAGAACTTGATGTTAAGGAGAACTTTGTTGATAGTGCCTAGCAGTATAGAGCCACCCCAAAGGAAAAAAATGTTCAAAACAACTTGTAGGTCTCATGGGAAGATTTGCAAAGTGATAGTGGACTTTGGATCCACTGAGAATATAGTATCCATAGAGATGGTGGACAAATTGAAACTAAGGAGGATACCTCATACCACACCCTATAAGGTTTCATGGTTGAATAAGGGTCAACAAATAGTAGTGGATGAACAAAATTTGTTGGAGTTTGAGATTGGAGAGTATAAGGACAAAGTCCTATCTGACATACTGCCTATGGATGCATGCCATCTACTTCTAGGATGTGCATAGCAGTATGATGTCAAAGAAATGCATGATGGGGAAAGGCATATTTATGTGATCACTAAGTTGGGGAATAAGTTTCAGATGGATCATTTACTAGAACCTAATGAGGAGAGAAATGTGGGGACAAGTGTGATTTTATTGAGTGGGAAAGAGTTTCTAAAAGCCATGAAGGAGAAAGGAGTCTGTTGTGCAGTAATGGTGAAACCAAAGGAGGAAACTAATGAGAAAGTCAGTTTGCCACTGGAGATACAAGCATTTTTGGAAAGATACCATGACATAGTAGAAAATGGGTTTCCAAGTGAATTAACACCTATGAGGGATGCGAGTCATCAGTTTGACCTCATTCCAGGAGAAAATTTGCCAAACAAAGTAGCATATAAGATGTCACCAAGTTAGAATGCAGAAATAGAAAAACAGATTCAAGATTTGTTGGATAAGGGGTTGATAAGGAAGAGTTTAAGCCCATGTGCTATGCCAACAATACTTGCACCTAATAAGGATGGAAAATGGAGGATGTGTATGGACTCCAGGGCTATAAACAAGATCACAATCAGATATAGGTTCCCAATGCCCCAGATAGAAGATTTGATGGACAATCTAGGAGGATCTTGCTACTTCTCAAAGGTGGATTTGAAATTAGGATATCATCAGATAAGAGTGAGGCCTGGTGATGAGTGGAAGATAGCCATCAAGACCAATGAAGGACTGTATTAGTGGCTAGTAATGCCCTTTGGCCTAAGTAATGCACCTAGCACATTCATGAGGCTCAAGAATGAAGTGCTAGCAGAGTTCATTGGTAAGTTTGTAATAGTTTACCTTGATGATATTTTGATCTTTAGCAGGTCCAAGGATGAGAAAATGAAGAATTTGGAGATGGTCTTAAGGAAGCTACATCAAGAGAAGTTAATGATAAATCAAGAAAAGTGTGAGTTTCTCAAAACTGAACTAGTTTACCTTGGTTTTGTGGTTGCTAATGGGTGTATGAAGATGGACCCTGATAAAGTTAAGTCCATTTTGGAAGGGCCTACACCTAGGTCCATAGGGGATGTTAGGAGTTTCCATGGATTGGCCTCCTACTATAGGAAACTTTTGAGAAATTTCAGGCATGTGTGCCCCTATACTTAACACCATAAACGGTGGAATCAAATATAAGTTTGAATGGACTGTGGCAGCAAACCAAGGGTTTGAAATGTTAAAGAAAAGGTTTGCAGAGCTACCTACTCTTAGGTTTCCTAAATTAAATCAACTCTTTGTGGTAGAGTGTGATGCTAGTAAGTTGGCTATTGGAGCAGTGCTAAGCCAAGAAGGACATTTTGTGGCTTTCTTCTTTGAAAAGTTGAATGAGGCTAAAAAAAAAGTACTCCACCTATGATTTGGAGTTGTATGCTATGGTTCAAGCCCTTAAGAAGTGGAGACACTACCTATTACCTAGGGAGTTTGTGGTCTACACTGATAACCATGCTCTAAGTTTCTTGAATGGACAAAAAAAACTGAATCAGAGGCACTTGAAATGGGTAGAATCATTGCAGGCCTATACATTTTTCATAAAGGACAAGAAGGGGGTTAGTAAAAAAGTTGCAGATGCTCTTAGTAGAAGAGTACTCACAATAAAAGAAATAAAATTGAAAAGTGTAGGGATGGATGATTTGAAGGACCTCTATAAGGAGGACAAGGATTTCAGAGAAGCCTATGAAACATGTGTGAAGTTTCAGCATGGTTTCACAGTGGATTTCAGTGAGTTTGTGTTGTAGGAAGGACTTTTGTTTAAAGGTCACCTTATGCGTATTACTCAATTCTCAATGAGGGAAAAAATTGTGAAGGAGAAACACCAAGGCAGTTTGGGGGGTCACTTTGGAGTGAATAAGATGTTGGAGCAAGTGAATAGACACTACTATTGGCCTAAGTTACAATCATATGTGAGGGGATTTGTAGAACAATGTTAGATTTTTTAGAGGGGGAAAGGATAGAGCAACAATAGTGGGTTATACCAACCCCTATCTATACCCCAAAGGCCTTGGGAGTGTCTTAGTATGGACTTTGTTTTGGGGTTACCAAAGACATCTAGGGGTCATGACAGTGTATTTGTGGTGGTGGACCATTTTAGAAAAATGGCCCACTTCATTCCATGCAAGCAAACAAATGATGCTTCTCAAATCACAGGTCTATTCTTTAGGGACATTGTGAGGATCCATGGATTGCCACTGAATATTGTAAGTGACAGAGATAGTAAGTTTGTGGGTCACTTTTGGAGGACCCTATGGAAGATGCTTGGAAAAAACTTGTATTTCTCTTCAACCTACCATCCAAAACCAGATGGACAAATAGAGGTAGTGAATAGGTCACTTGGGAACTTGTTAAGGTGTTTGACAAAACATGATGGACAATCATGGGATCACATCATTGGGTAGTCAAAATTTTAATATAATGACTCCATCAATTGGAGTACTGGTAGAAGCCCCTTTGAAATAGTATTTGGGGTCAATCCTAGAGGGATATTGGAGCCGAGGGATCTTAGTTTGAAGGACAAGAGGAGTGCTCAAGGAGAGTCATTTTCTGAACAGATGAAGGAGCTGCATGATCAAGTCAATAAGACTTTAGAAAAGCAAGTGGATAAGTACAAATCCAAAGCTGATCAGACAAAAAGAGACTTGCAGTTCAAGGTTGGGGATCTAGTACTTGCCTACCTCAGGAAGGAGAGGCTACGCAAAGGCCATCCAACTAAACTACTCATGAAGAAGATTGGGCCACTGAAGATTTTGCATAAGTATGGCAAGAATGCCTATGAAGTGGAGTTGCCTCCTGATTTGGGGATTTCACCCATTTTCAATGTTTGTGACTTGTACCCTTATAAGGGGTCATCACTAGACACATGTCAGTCTACACTTACAAATTTGGAGGATGATGATTGGGTGAAATATCTACCTACCCCAAAGCCCTTGCAATTGGAAAGTGTCATGGATTCTAAAGTGGTAAAGAAGACAAGGAAAGGTAATTACAAGGAGTACCTCATCAAATGACAGGGACTACATGAAGTTGAGGCCACTTGGATGATAGAGCTGGACATTTTGAAACATGGGGTCACCATTGAAAACCTCCTAACTCAAGGGACTTGAGTTATTTTGTGCACCATAAAGTTAAATGAGCACTAAGGCTCTTACAAGCATGAAGTTAAACTATCATTGCATCCAACCCCTTGGGTATTATTATAACACACACACAAACACCTAAAACAACTTTAAACAACACTAAAACATCAAATAGGGAGGTGCCCTGCACCAACAATGAATTGAAGAATAAAGTATCATGTCGCTTATTAACTGAGAAATAGCTAAACCACAATAAATGCAACATTAGGTCGTTGCAAAATAAAATCAATGAAACCTCTTGATACTTTCAAGAATAAATACAATGGTGGCTACAACTGGCATATTCTCACAATTGCACATCTCAATCATGAAACCATCTGGATCGTGCATAAATATCTGGTCAATGTGTAATCCTCCTTCCTCCATTCTTCTATCCATGTACTTGATCTTCATGTATGCTAATATGCTCTCCACTGTAATCCATACTTTCACACTGTATATACATTACAAACATACAAAAAATATAAAAACCAAATCTTCTAGAAATAAAAACAGAGAACCAAGATTAGGAAAGGTAGTAGTTGCACCTGAAATGATATGTGATTGTCTATTGGATCAATTTCAGATTTCTTGAGAAAACTATCTATGTTGTCACATTGTAGCAGATGTATCCCCACTCCATAATTGAACAACCTGCAAAGATAGATACAAAGATATCAATCATTACATTGTTTAAAGATATCAGTTTTTCATAATCGATAATGTTACTTGTTGTTTTTTATGAATATGATTGTATATAATTTTTGTATTAATATTTTGAATTACATTCTTTGTTCTATTATCAGAATGTTAGAGAACGTAAAAAGGAGAAAATTTAGATTGTTGCAGACCTAGGGTGACTAAAAAGATGTGGGAAAGGGGAGAGAGGGATAGGAGAGGTCACACACAAATCAAATTGCCATCTCATCCCATCCTTCTTTCTCTTTCCCACATTATTTAAGTCAACAACAATCTATTCTTTTCTTCCTTGTGCTTTCTAACTTTCTAATGTTGGATCACACGGTATATATGATCTAAAACATTGATGCAAGAAAAATATGTAATACCATCCTAAACTACTCATTATAGATCACGAAGTATATATGATCTAAAATATTGATGCAAGAAAAAACATGTAATCCCTGCCAAACATGGAGATCAAACTCTTATGTATCTCAAGGGTATTATATTTTTATGCTCTCGGGATACCCTAGATCAGGTTTCTGACAATTTCTATTCAAAACTAAATACCTTCTTAAATACTTAATGAAAACTACTTCCACAAAAACCAAAAAAAATGTAGATTATATATACTTAACAATGAATTAATGGTTCTTCAAAATAATCATAAAACAACCAAGATTAAATTCCAAAAAGTCACTATTATTTCTATCTAAACATGGAAAGTACAGGGAATTCAACTTTTATTGATAAAAATCCTTGTATTGTGTAGTGTGATGAAATGATTGACCTTCTACGGTCCTTAACACAAAATCCCAAATACATTGGTCCAAGAAATACACTCCTTAACATCATTTTATTCATTGGTCCTCTTATCAAATGTACATTCCCCCTTATGAACAATAGAGACAATCTATATAGAGTCATACAACCTTGGTTCGTTAGTTGAAACCAACCCAAACCATCTTAAGACCATAACTGTTTGTAATTTTGCTTAATTTTGCCTTTGACAACATAATGGAAAATTTGACACTTCGATTAATACTTGATATGTGGAATTCTTAAAACAAAATATGGATCATAATAGACCTTCTCACACCATAAGGGTATCCCAAACCTCATTTTACATGTTGGACCTATATTAGAAATGGATTTGCAAGAAAAGTTGCTCAACAAATTTTGTTGCAAATTGAAATTGTTTGACAAATTAGTGTAAAACTTGACCAATCTCTCCAAAAACATTAAATTTTTGTTAAATTTATAATTTATTTTCTGAATCAACCTCCATGTCTTCCCTGAAGTAGCCGAAAATTAGATTAGTAGCTATAATATCTAAGGGTGTTCCAGAAGGAGATTCTAAGCAATTAATTGCTTATGTATGAGATAATAATAAGGTAAGAGGAATCCACTTGTACTATGATATTCTAAATGTAGAATTAACTAGTAAAATTTCCTTATGTTTCATGGCTTGTATTGTGATATTTTTAAATATGGAATTAACTAGTAAAATGTACTTATGTTTCACGGGACCATTTCACTGATAGTGTCTTAGGTCCCTCCATGGGATGATCACCTTAGATACCTAATGGTGACCTCATAGGGGTCTCAAATCACACAATGGGGATTACTAATTGCAAATAATCACTCTCAGCTACTCAAGCACAACCAAGATCCTTCATTACATGGTCCACACCAAACTCCAGATAGGTTCATACTTTGTACCATGAAATCTATCATAGAAATAAGAAAATAGAACAGACCCCTAAGCATGATGAGTGAACCACTATTCATGAAACATGGGCCAATGAGTTTAACTAAAAATACTACATAGTTGAATCCTTATATAAATATCACACTTTGACTTGTTGTGGAAAATATTTCCTACCTATTAATTGATGAGCTTAAGAGGATTTTCTTTGTAAAGCTATACTTTTCTTTGTTAAGTTATGTGGCTAGAACCCAACTGTTGTAGACTTATTCTAAATAATTGGTACCACTAAGTTAGACTTTGAAATTGGCGTTATATTGATCTCCACAAAACATCAAAGTACTCATCCCTGAGACTCCTCACACTAGGAATTTGGAGTACCTGAGTACCATGTTAGTATGTTGAATGTTAAATGGTTTTAGTTTGATTCACAATTTTTCTATGGTTAAGTATTTTAATTTGGTATATTATTCTGAAACATCATTTCATAACTAACATTTGAATTTCTATATAACTAGTTCTAAGAATACTTTCATACTTGCGATATCATTTTGCATAGTTTATGAAGGTTATAGACCGAAGTTTCCATAGCCCAATTTTTTTCTTGTCAAGAAAGACCATGTCAGATAATATCAATGCAGAACAAAATAAGGAGACAATTGCTAGATTATGGTCTAACTTAAAAAAAAAGGTAATGGAAAATGTTTTTGTTCCATGAAAATGTGTAAGGGCTTAAATACTAGAAGACTTATAATCAAAACAACTAAGAAACATTGTAGGGACCATGATCACATTGAAGGGGGACATGATTATCATCCATTGGTAAGTTGTTCATTATATCATTTTAAAAATTTATATACATAAGAAATTACTTGATGAAATCATGATCATGGTTTATTTATGTTAATCAATTTTATATAGTTTGAGCACCCCAGGGCACATGATATGGACCACCACAAACCAAAGAATATGGTTTTGAAAGTGGAGGAACATGGAGGTGTGAATATTGAAGCTAAAGCTAATGATCCCATCAAAGATGACGATCATGCACCAGAAAAAAAAATTGAAGATGATGGTACAAATACATTTATTTATGACACATTTAGTCCTGACATAGCTGGTCATGATGATCAAGATGACCTTGATGTTTCGCATTATTTACCTCTAGTTGAGAATGCATACAAGGCCCTTTACGAAGGCTCCCAACCAACTCTTCTCTCTATTTTATTATTGTTGGTGAACTTGAAGGTTATGAACGGTTTATCCAAAATAACAATCTCACATATGCTAAGGTATGTCATATATGTCATTATAGTTAATAAAGGGTGAATCATGTACCATTAATATTCTTTATATTAAAAAATTATATTATTTTCTATAGATTGATAGGTGAGTTTTTGTTACCACCATCAAATATTATACCTCGCTCGTACCGAGAATTATCTGCCATTATGAAAGATATTAGAATGGAATATCAAGAAATATATTCTTATCTCAATGACCATATTATATATTATAAACAACATGAATTTGCAATAGAGTGTCCTAAATGTCATACTGGTAGATATTAAACAGATCAAATAAAAAAAATCGCCTCACAAGTTTCTTCAACATTTTCCCATTATTCCTTGTATGCAATGATTATTTAGGTGCACTAGCTTGGCAAAATTTATAGATTACCATGCACACAATATAAGTCAAGATGAAATTATTTGAATGCCTATAGTTAGTTAGAAATTTATGGACATAGAGGAAAAGTGGCCACACTTTAAAGAAGAACTTCATAATCTTAGGCTTTCATTGGCAGCGAACCATGTCAATCCATTTGGAGAGATGTGATCTGTTTACTCGGTGTGGCCTATTTTTGTTATCAACAATAACATTCCTCCATGGATATAAATAAAGAGGGAGAAAATAATGTTGGAAATGATAGTTCTATAGATCCTTGGTAGTTTTGGTCATATATTTGTGTTCTACATATCATTAGGAAGCTTTTCCTACGATCACAACTGATTTGGAGTATTACACCCAAAGTTATGCTGGATTCTTTGGCTGTGTTTAGAATGTGTTCCTCATGTTCATTAACCGGTCAATATTTGAATTGTTGGTTGGATTTCCTTTCTCAGTAGTGCTTATGCCTTATTTTTCTATGTAGCTACATGTTTGGTTGACCTGTTTGTATGATCTCCCCTTGTGATTTAATCGTTGGTTAAAGATCTTAGATCAGAGGCCGACTGGGAGTTAGTTGGTAACACATTTTATTTTCTTGGGAAATGTAATCTTGAGGCTGAATTTTTTGGTTGTGGTTGTGTATTTAAGTTAGATCTTGGTACTTTTTTGGAAAAAAAATCCTGGAGGAAGTGAGTTAGGGTTTGGAGAGGCTATTTTGCAGTTGTAGGTTAGGAAGAATAATTAGGCTTCTTTGTAATAAGTCCTTGGAATTTGAGCTGGGCATGTTGACTGCTATTGCAAAGCTTTGTAATTGTTTTACCCGTGATTGAAAAGGTTGTATGTGTGTTGAATACTCTAGATCTGTGTATTTTATTCTTGAAATATTTGAGTTTCTACTGTGTAAGTCTTGCTGCAAGGTTGGATTGTTCATTTTATTGGACCATCCTACCTTGGCTGCATCAGGTGGTATCAGAGAAAAAGATTTTGATTGCATTAAATAGATATTGTCTCCTAAGTGTATGGCTCTTGATTTGGTTTATCGTGGGGTAGCAGAATAATGATCTGACTAGTGGTTGCAGAGGAATCATTGGAGATGGCTAGGATAGGTGCTAGAGGTGCAAATCCTAATGTTGTTAAAATGTTGAGATACATTTATGCCATATTAGAGGCGGTGGAAATGACCCAGAGGAGAGGTCAAAATATTGAAGAAATAAGTGATGTTGAAGAAGAAATTGAAGAAAAAGTTGAAGGAGGAGACCATGAACAACCTGAAATGGATCAAGGAGAAGAAAGGTTTATTAGATCCCTTACTAGGGTTAATACAAGACCACACTTTAATCCACCAGATTATGATGACCGACTGGATTTAGATAAGTTGTTGGATTGGACCTCGGCTATGGGTAAGTACTTTGATTTTGAAGGTACCGATGAGGAAAAGAAGGTAAAGTATGCTTGTACTAGGTTACGAGGTCATGCTTCACTTTGGTGAGATCATTTGCAGAATGATAGGAGGAGTAGAGGTAAAGAGTGATGAACTATAATTGATTAAATGTTTGAAGATGTTAAGTTGATGATCACCAAGACACACAAATTTAATGCAAGGATCAAAGGCTATGCTATCAGTAATGCATAAAAGTAAAGTATTCACAAAGTGACTATATACACCAATGGAGTGCACACCGAAAGATAGAGTAAACCAATAAGAGCAAAGTCATAGTGTTACCCGATGAGAAAATGCACAAAATAACCAACGAGAAAAGTCATAGTGTTACCTGACGAGCAAAGAATAGTGTAACCCAAAAAATATAATTTCAGTGTTTCCCGACGGACGGAGATCCTGAAGACAACTAAAGTCACACTGACAGAACAACTAGTTATCACCAATGACTAACTAAAGTATTGATTGATAGAACAAAGAGTTCAGAAATGACAAAATGCTTAGCTGTCAAGAGATAAAAATAGACTTAACTAATACTTATCATTGTTTTAAATGACAAGATAAAGCCAAAGATAAGTAAAGGATTTAAAGGTGCTTTGTCCAGTTGGCAAGAAGATCTCTATGAGATAAATCAGGAGTTTTTCTTTAAATCTAATTGGCGAGAATTGTGGATCACACCAAGATCAAGAAAGCTAAGAAATGGTGAAATCATGTCTATATAAGAGACAAGCTTATTCAATATGAATAAGGGGAGTGAAAAGAGAATAGATGCTAAAGAGATTCTAAAGGAGAAGAAAGTCTTCATTCAGACCTGATCAATCAAGCTGAGGAAAGAGCTAAATTCTATAGACACTGACGAATAGTGATACAACATCATAGAGAAGAATAGTGTGAATCAAAGGTATTGAATTGATAACATTGATCAAAAAGGTAATGCACTTACAATATATCTCAAAATCTACAATTCTAGTTGTATATGTGAACAAATGAATTTACTATTTTAGTTTAACCACTGAAGCATCAAGTCTCTTAACCGAGCAGGACTTAAAAGTCTTTTCTAATTGAGATACATCCCAAGGAGTATCAAAAATTTTGATTATACAAAGTAGCATTGGATATGCCCGATACCTATTGACAGGCCAAGTGAGTGTTTGATCAAGGATGGTAGCATTAGATGCTAGATACTAAGTGACAAACTATTCATTTAAATCCTCTAACAAGGTCACACCTAACAGTGTGTTTGTAATCTTTAACAGGGTTAGCTCTTCACCAAGCTCACTTTAGAAGAGTGAAAATTTGGGTTACCAGTCGCAATGGTTTTTCCCTATACAGGGTTTCCACATTAAAAATCCATGTGTTAATGTGTCTATGAGTCATTACTTTACTATTTTTCATTTCACATAAGTAAATCTAGATTGATCGGTATACACTAGTTATTTACTCTGTTTCGACAAATAGAAAGACTGCTTATCGACAAACATACAAAAGAAGGTTTTACAAAGCATTCTGACAAGTAGTAATTTGATATAAGTATTTCAAGGCATTCATCTTATAGGACTGAATATAACTAGAGGCGTATAAATGTGGTAATACATTTTTGGGTTGATTTAAGGATTAATTTTTGAGGCCACTGATTCACCCCCCCTCTCAGTTATTACTAACAAAGAGAAGATTGAATCTTGGGATAGGATGGTGAAAAAGATGAAGGAAAAGTTATTACCCTTTGATTATCGGGTCAGATTGATCATAAGATTATAAAATTTGAGACAAAAGGAGATGAATGTGAAACCATACACCGAGGATTTCTACAAGTTAGATATCAGATTTGGATTTAAAGAGGATGAAGTAGAGAGCGTTACAATATACCTAAACGGTTTAAGGATGTCAATACAAGAGGAGTTTAGTATGATCAAGATTGGGAATGTGGAAGATTCTTACCAGTATGCCATAAAGGATGAAGACAAGTTGAATAGAAAAAAATAACAAAGACAAAGAGGCAGAGGTAGAACATTCCAGAGAGGTAGAGGTGGTAGATCGGTTGGTGACTCTGATAAAGGGAATAAAAAGGATAAGAGTCTTGAAAGGAATTCTTATAGAGGTGGCAATAGGAATGAGGGATACCAAAGAGATGATAAAAGGGTATTTAAGGGAACTTGTTTCAAGTGTAGTGGAGAAGGTCATAGGGCCTTTGAATGAAAACAAGGTGGATCTGAAAGAAGGACTGAAAGAATTAGATGGACAATTCTTGTGGAAGAAGATGGATATTCTGAATTGGTTAACCATAATCAGGCTAAAAAGGGAAAGACATTCATCATGAGGAGAACCTTGTACCATGATGAAAAGATGGAGAACCCTTGCAAAAGAAAGAACCTGTTCTGAACGATATGTCTTGTTGGTGGTAAGGTATGTAAAGTTGTTGTTGATGGTGGTAGTTAGGAGAATTTGGCATATTAGGAAATGGTAGACAAGTTGCAGTTGCAAAGGCTAAAATGTTCCAAACCCTATGAGATTTTATGGATAAAATATTATCACAAGGTGTTGGTAAGTTAACAATATTGGGTTAAGTTGAAAATAGGGAAAATATCATGATGAATTATTGTGTGATATAATTCCTATGGATGTATGTCATGTTTGTGTTAATATGAATTTAGAATAACTGAGAGGGTGGTGAATCAGTTATCCTCAGGTCTAGATGTGCCCATATGAAACTTTAAATCAACTTCAACAACTCAGACCTGCTCGGTAGCAATAAAAGATAAAAGTGTGCAGTTTACCTTACTAATGAAATAAGCTTGCAAAAACTTAACAGTAAAACACTACAATAACATTCACACATTTTGACACCATGATTTAATATAGAAACCTAATATGGGAAAAACCACCAGTAACATGCTACCAAAATTTTACTCTTCTGAACTAATGCCCTGTGAGGAGCCAACCCTGTTAAAGGTTACAAAATAGAATGTCAAATGTGAGCTGGTTAAAGGATTTAATCACCCTATTAGTAGTGGCCTTGTTAGAGGACTTAGAACATTCCATTCTGAATGTTACCTTGTTCAAAGGATTTATACAATGATTGTTAGGTCAACCTGGTTAAAGGATTTGAATTGATACAATGGCTAGAAAGTAATCAGCAGGTGTGATCTGATATATACAACTTACTTTGCGAATCCAGATCTAGTTTTAGCTCTAATGCTAATTCACTGAGTGGCCTCCATTTTCATCTCAAACTTCAGATCTTCTTGGAAATCTATCAAGCAATCTCTCTCTGCTTCTCTTCTCAGCCTTCTCTGCTAGGTCTTGCCAATCAGTCAATTAACCATGCAAAAATTTGCATTCAACTTCTCCTTACACTTGGATACAATAACAATAACCACAGTAGATTATATTATACCTCTTCATCTAGGTCAGATAAATCTTTTTCCACTTAACCAAGATCATAGATGTTACGTTAGGTCAAATCCAACAGATCTTTTCATCTTTACATTTAATTTACTTCTCAAATACAGTCATTAATTAACCATTGAATCCATGCACTAATAATGGTTTCCCATGCATTAAATGAATATGGACCAATCTTAATTAATAATGCATATCCCAATAAAATCAATTATGGCATCCATAGATCTCAAATCTCATCAATAATCAAAACATTGTTGCTCGCCATTTTACTGTCTCCCTTGACATTTCACTGACGCTTGGCATCATCTTTCTTTGCTCGGCATCACCTTTCTCTTTGCTTAGCATCAACTTTTGTTTGCTCAGCATTGACCTTCCAGTGAACTGTCAGTACTAGATAAACAACGTATCACTTTGCGAAAGTGCCAAATAATCAAGTACTCTAGTGTATACTCATAACTCAACCATTTCCTTGGTCTTCTTGTTATCCCATTCTTTTCAAATCTTCATCAATCAATGGATAAGGTACTCAAACATACAATGATAATCTCACCAGTTAAGGTTTGACATCAATGACAAAATAACAATTGTCTACATTGTAGAAATCTTTCCAACAATCTCCCTCTTTGGCATTGATGACAACACTAAACTATAAAACAATAATTTCCAACCAAAGTTACCATACAATCCAAAAAGTGCCTGTGTTCCTGATATGAAAAAATCTTCATTAATGTCATTAGCTTCATTTTGACTCCCTCTGTGTCTATAACCACACTAATATTTTCTATTACTATTCAGCTCCCTCTTTCAGTAATATTTCCCTTGTATATGTTGTTACCTGTTGTTTTAGCAATAATCTCCCTCTTTAACAACAATGCCAAAGATTTTTACATCTTCATCATGCAGATTTTTCTGTTCTAATATTTGTATCATGCTGTTCATGTCATCTTTGTGTATGACTAATTTACTTTTCTGTTCTGATTTTCCACTTCACAGTTTTTAGGCAGCATCCTAAAAATGTGACCTATTGTGCATCAATGTAACAAGTGTTATGATTAAAAAATTTGATGCAACAATACCATTCAGCACTAGTTAGCCTCTGCTAGGGTAATTACCCCCAATTTACCTCTTAGATACTCATGAGCATCCTTGGGTAATGCTTTTGTAAATATGTCTGCCAACTGTTCCTTAGTGTTCACATATTCCAGTCTCACTTCCTTCTTCTGAACTAGCTCC
>MU227181.1:740407-762695 GCA_018584345.1 Thuja plicata
GGTGAATCAGTTATCCCTAGGTCTAGATGTGCCCATATGAAACTTTAAATCAACTTCAATAACTCAGATCTACTCGAAAACAATAAAAAATAAAAGTGTGCAGTTTACTGTACTAATGAAATAAGCTTGCAGAAACTTAACAGTAAAACAAAAAAATAACATTCACACATTTTGATACCATGATTTAATGTGGAAACCTAATATGGGAAAAACCACCAGTAACATGTGTTATGCCCTGCATCCTCGTCCCTACATTTTGTGTGAAAAATGTTGGGTCCCCCTTTTTTCTTCCTTTGTTTATTTTTGCTTGCGGCTTTTCCTTGTCCTTTTTCCCCTTTTTGTTTTCTTTCTCTGGGGTTTTCTTCCCCATTGTTGCATTTTGTTTGTTTGGTTTCCGTCTCCGGGATTTCGGTCCCGGAGGTTGTCCTTCGTTGGGAACCGGACTCCGGACTCCGGGAATCTTCGCCATGATGTTCATAAGGATATCATCGCAGGGAATCCCCGGGCCCGTGGTCCGAAGGTTTTCTTGACCGGAGATTGTTGGAAGGAGGTGGATTAACCTTTTTACCATAGGTATAAATAGAACTTATCTATCGTTTTCACATTTACCAAGATTAAAACTTTCGAGCACTCGGAGCGATTAACAGAATGATTTCAAAGCGATTAACAGAGCAATTTGTAAAGAGTTAGTGATAATCAACGCTTAACACTTCCAGTCATTTCTTGGTGATTGTGAGTGCTTCATGGTGGAAATTGCGACCATCTGACAACTAAAGTTGTTGCAAAGCTCCTGTGGTAACTCCTTTCCTCCACCTTTCGGCATTCTTAGGTTGGTTTTCTATTTTTGCCTTTCTGTTGTCTTCTGGTTGGTTTGGTGTTTCTTTCATCATTTGTTTGTTTGTCGTCTTTCTGCTCTATTTATTTCCTATTTTCTAGTTTTTCCACCCGTTGGTTGGTCATCTCTGCCAGAGGGTTGTCTGCCCTTTGCGCAGAAGTGGTCGGTTTGTAGATAGATGTATATACTCTTTCTTGTCTGGTTTCCCGCAGACGTCGTTCTGCATTGTATATTTATGTATATGTGTGCATATTTGTGTATAGTCTTTGTATATCCCTCTATTTTTGTGTATATATCCCTCGACCTTCATGTATATCCTTCTGGGTGGCTTGACAAGGTGGTCAAGTCCCCTGTGTTGCTGGTTTTCCACCCATGAACTTGTTTCAGGGCAGAAAACCACCTGTTCGAAACTCGGCTCTCGGCCAGTTTCAAACAGGTGGTTTTCTCTCTCTTCCATGAAACCAGTCAGACCCTCATTTATGTCCCATACACACAATCAATTCCAACCAAGTGGCCTTCACTTTTCACACGTTCAGACAGTTGGCTCCGCCGTCATCACCATAACTTCCATTTAATACCTACGCACGTGGCACCCACGTGGGCTCGATGACTTTCCTTTTTACACGTCCTCACCAATGGTCACTTCTCTGGGCTCTAGGTCTCCTACCATCATCCATATTGTGTCCTTAACAAGTATGATAAAATCCCCAGACCTGGATGTTTAATAGAATCTTAAGTTTGTGATGCGTTTGCTTTTCGGTTATTTTTGAATGAAACTAACTTTTCAGGAAAAGTAGACATCATGGTGGTAAGATCTCCGGACCCCAAAATATTTATTTTGATTAATGTGTTCTAATGGTTTCTTTGTCTCCTAGGTTCCTGGAGTTCATTTCCCAAACATGTCTGAAGCATCCGCATTTTCTCCACTAGGAAGTGCAGAGCCACCTTCCGCAGCAGTCACCCAGACAGCAGTAAAGTCTAAAATGGAGAAGGCCTTGGAGAAAATGCCCTTGACTATGAAATTCGTGCAAGACAATGTAATCGTGGGCTCAAAGATCAAGTCCAAAGTTAGGCTTATAACCGACACCAGCGTCAGAACATGGCCGAAGATGCAGGCCTTGCTGAAAATAATGCACATCCAGCGACAGGCTGGAGATCAGCTGGCAATCAACATCGAGAACTCCAAAATCCTTAAGGCGGCTTGTTTCCCATGCTCTATGCAATCTTTGGAGCTTATCTTGACATTGGCCACCAACTACAACTCTTCTGTTCGGGCCGTTATGCTCGCGGCCATGGAACCAACTAGATACCCTACTCCTCTGGTATCCCTTGACCCAGTCACATTCCAGGCCAGACTGGGAATCCCACAATTTGATAAGGCCTCAGTGGTTACAAGGATTGATGCCTTGGCCCAATTTACACAGCTGGAGGATGCCACCCGGGTATATATGAATACCCATTGGATCAAGGCCCCAAAGAGGGACCCTAAAAGAATGAAGATAGAAATTCTCCGGTCTGAGTTCAAAGAGAGCATTCAAATGGGAATGATAGCATTGGCACAGGTCTTTGGGCAGCCCTCCGCCCAAGAATTTTCTAGATGGATGAACTACTTCCTCCTTGGAATCTCCACCAAGGGAGGATACTTTGACTGGGCGACAATAATCTCCAACCATGTCGACTCCCAGTTCCAGCAACTGAACAGGAAGAAGAAATTTTACATATCTTCCTATGTTTTCTGGGCCCTGGCGTAGCAGAGGCCCCATGCCCACAGCCTACTTAAAGATGACGTGCTCGAGATTGGCCCAAGACAAAAGGCACTGTGGGACCATTTCCCAAAAGTTTAATGGGAGGCCAACTTCCCCAGTTTTTGCCGGGTAAATGACGCATTCATTTATTATCATCTGCTTACACCCACCTAGGACGCTGGATACCGCCTGTCTTCAGAGGCAATGAATTTGGTCCATAGTTATGGACATTATTACATTTAGTTCCAATAGCACACCTCTATTAGGGTCACCGGCTTCTCCAAAAAACCCTACTTGTTGCCCAAACACTGTGGGGACAAGATCGTGCTCTTGGAGTATTGCAGGCAAATAATGGAGGTGCATGCCCTCTTTGCCCTCAAAAAGATACCCAACACCCCATTCCCAATCACCTGTGGGAATTACACATGCAGCTTGGCCACCACAAAGGAGGCGGACAATGAGCTGAAAAGTTACAACTTGCAAGAATTCTATTTGGCACGGAAAAATTTTGATCCGCATGGAAGGATAGCAATGACACTGCCCTGAGCTTCAGAGCCCCATCATATCCATATGGAGGACTTCTAGGTAGATTGCTAAGATGACATGGAGGTGTAGAGCAGGCACTATGTCAGAATGATGGCTGACATGATGCAAAAATTGAAGCTTCAGAGGTTCCCAGCGGACTTCTCAAATGCCGCCCCCACTACCGATCCTGAGTACAAGGCAAAGGGGATTGACAAAAAGACTCTTCCACCAATAAACTAGAGTGCCCAGGAAGGGCTTACAATTGAGGACTTCAATCGAGAGGTGGTCGAGCAAAGTCACACCTATTTGAAGAAGATGTGCCCCAAAAGTACCCGTCAAGCAGCCTAGCCGGCACCAAAATTAACTCCACAACCAGCACCAAAATTGACTCCCGGGGCCAGGACTTCTTCGCGGAGAGATGATAAAGGTAAAGGGATAGATACAACCCCTCCTACACAAGAAGTCCCCATCACAGAGAAAATAAAAAAATCAGTGGTAGCCTCCCAGCAGATGAGGGAGCAATTAATAACACGGCTGGCCACTCCACCGCTCATGGCCGGACCACTTTGCCCCTCTTCCTCCCCGTCACTGGTAGCCTTAATGGTGAAGGAAATGGGGGTGGACCATATCTAGGTGGCAGCAATAACAGATGCGGGGCCACCCTTGGTAACCCAAAGAAAGAAGAGGCTCCACAAAAAGCCTAAGGCAGAGCCAGGGTTGGGAACATCCCAAACCTAACAAGTGGAAATCCTCTCTTCCATTTTCCCAGAGCTGGAGAAGGAAGAAGAGCCTGCTGAGGTCCCATCCGGTCCCCCTGCACAAGAGGAATTTGATGATGTATTCATAGCCAACGAGTTCAGAAACTTGTAGGGGGAAGATAAAATAGAGACAGAGGTCCCGGGGGTAGAACATGAGGCTGCAGAGCAAGAAGCTGTTAAACAAGAGCTTGCACAGGAACAAGAAAAGTAGGTAGAAAAAAAGGAGCTAGAGCCAGACATTGCCTCCAGGGCTCAAGTGATGCAAGGTCCGGGAGTGGACCAACAAAAGCAAGGTGAACAAATGGCATTTGCTGGGGGAATTCGACCTTTGGGAATAACCGTAACCCCAGCTGCCATGTTCCAAGGGCCACTCCCGGGAGCAACCTTTGGGCAGGTGATTACCGCAGCCCAAACTCTAAATCTCAGCCCAACACCTCCCCTACTGCCAAAGGAAGTGCCAACAGAGGAAGAAGCCCCGACAGTAGAAGAAGAAAAATAGGAAGAGCAGTAGGAAGAAGAAATCCCTGAGGAAGCCTACCAGAGTCCAGACAAAGAAATAGATACAGAGGACAAGGCTGAGGTGATGGAGGTTGAAGAAAATGTTGCTGCAAAAGAAGTAGATGCAGGGAGAGGGACATATGAGGTCCACATCACTGAGGAACAATAGCCGCAGGACACCGGGGAAGAATCAAGGGAACAAATTATGATAGGAAGGCCACCCCTACCAACCCGGTGGCTGATAGAGAGCAGAAAAATAAAGGCTCAGTCCGCTCCCATGACTCCTCTCTCCCTGGCCAAAATGATGGCCCAAGTCTAGGCCCCACCAAAGGCCAAGAAAGCCCAGACAGTTCATACTCTTCAAACTGGGCTGGGCGGAGAAACAGTTGCCGTTGTGGAAACACCTCCCCCAGGCACCGATGAAGCAACCGTAGACCCCAGAGATTATAACGTAGAAGAGGTACCGCTGGGTAAAAGAGGGAAGCAAGGCAAGGTGGACTTACTGAAGGAGGCAGCAAGGGCAGTGGAAGCCTGTTATGAGAAAGAATCCTAGAGGCTCAAAGTAGAAAAGGCAAAGAATGCAAACCTTATGGGGTTGCTCACCGAGATGGCTTGACCCATTAATGCTGCTCCTCCGGAGGCCTCCACCTCTGAAGATCTACCGCAGAGTGACATAGATTCCCTATGAGTAATGAAGAAGAAAGCCCAGGCAGTGGACGAGTGGGTCGCCCTACATATAGGAAACACCCGGCGTTTCCTGGTATCCACCCTCCCAGATTTATATACGGCCCGACAAGTTATACACCAGGTATAAATTCTTATTGAACTATGGGAGAGTGATGCTGAGAATTACCAGGCATGGAAGGTGGAGATAGAAGAGCTCCTTACCCTGGGAGAAGATATGATTTCTGAATCCGGAATTCTGGGGGATGAATCATTTGATTTTGTGAGAACCCAGCACTCCAGACTTGACCTCACATTGGAGGTGATCAGGAAACTAGTAGGGTCTCTGCAAGATAAGGTTAACATCGTGAAATATTCTTTCAATTTGTATAAGTCTTTTTTAATAAAGACTTTCGGGGCTGATCCCCTTAGCACAGATACATGTACACCTGAAGATTCAATTTTGGGGAGTTTTGATGAAATAATGAAGTCCCGGTATCAATCCCCATAGGGGATAGATGGGGCCCAAATGACAAAGTTAACTCACATGATACTTAGTGGTCATGACACGGTAAGAATGGCTGATGAGTTTAAAGAGAATGTTCTGGACCTGGGGGAACAAATTGAAGTGGCCAAGTACCGAAGGGCCAGTCTGAAAGACATAGATGAAGATGACATTTCCCGCCTCCTCCAGGCTTTCAATGACAATAAGAAACCTTGAGCTTTCTCTGAAGGCCGGAGAAAACTCCAACATTAGGTATTCTTTATTCTTTTGGGGACGTAAGTTCCCAGATCCTGGAATCCCAGATATAAAATTTTGTATTCTTTCAAGTGATCCGTGTCTCGGTCCCCGAGGCCGATCGGTCACTTTCAGAAGTGGTTAATAAAGGCTGTCAGAAGGTGGTTGGCTACATCAAGGAGGCGTCAACTTAACAGTTGGTTTTCTGACAGAATGGTCTTCTCGAGGCGCCGCTCAGGATTACACCTGGCACATTGAAGACAGGGCACCGTATTTCTCATTTATGAGGCATGTAGCCTCGATCCCCGGGGGACCTACTTTCTTCCTTCTCCTTCCTGGCTCTCTTCTTGAGGCTGATTCTTCCGCTATATATTCTTGTCTCATTCTTCTAACATGACAGGCCTATTCCATATCAAGGTCTTTTGTAGGGTGGCGCAGGTAGTACCGGCCCCCAGATATTGTATTTTATTGAAACATGATGTAAGTTACGGTTAGGGTTAGAAGATAGTTGCATAAATAGCCAGACCGACCCATTTCCAAGGGTTGGCAAAATTGATGATTTTGTTGTCCATAGTAATAGAAAGGCGATTTCTCATTTTAGTTGCAGAGCTCAATGCTCCATGGTTCTATTTTCAATAGTTAGATGCTCCCCTGGAGCCACCATTGTATCACGCACCAGTGCTTGCTAGAAGAGACATTAATAAAGAAGGAAGAATTCTCTGCAATGATGTTGTTGGCATTCCTGCTTCTGAGTTAATGGTATTTCGTGTTTTATGTTCCTTATGTCTTCTACTCTGACAGATTAAAATAGATTACGACCTCTTATCCCTCACTACTGATGAAGTTCTAACTGATGGTTCTGTATTTCTTCGGTATTTAGTGTAGTATGTCAGAGTATTATTGATGTTCTAAATGTCTAAACGTGACTATAGTTAGATGAACTATTTCTAACCCTACAGGATATTTTTTTCATTTTATTTGCTAAGTGTAGAATGCTAGGGGAAACCTTACCTTATTGAATCTCCAGAGAGAATGAGTTGAAGAAACCATCTATCCCCCTCGAAAACAGTCACTTCTCCCAACCGAGCCCTGCACCGTCGTGACCTGACACCCAGGTGCTTGAAGGCCCAGGGAATTTAATTTCCCCAAACAACCTTTACAGGTGGAGTTGGACGGTATCGCCGGAACCCAGTGACAACTTATGACTGTTGGCGGACCCGGTCAGCAAAACCCTGTCAATAGAAACTGGCGCTAGAAGGAGGGCATGAACTCATCCCCTTCTAGATATTCTTATTTTACACCTCCTAAGGGTTTCCCGAGTTATAGTTTTAAGGGGAAAGCCTTCAATGGGATTGTGTCTTTCTCCCCAGCGAAATTTGAAAGAGTCCTTAGGTCTGCCCTGAATCCCAGAAGGTTTGTCAAACTTGAGCCTCCTGCTCGAAAGAAATGGACCTTGAAATTCATACCAGCCGCTATTGTTTGGTGGTCTAGCATACCTCAGAATACCCAATCTTCCCAGGCAATCTCGGGAACCAATACTCAAACTACCCAACATATAGTTCCCCTAATGGCTGCGTATTTTGGAAATACCAGATCCCCAATGGGCACTTTTCTGGGTGCAATCAACGACTTACCCTCTCACCCGGAGAAGATCTTCCCATGATATGAGCACTTAGGCTCACGGACCGTGAAAGAACACTTACAAGCATACAAAGATGCCATGAATCGATACTGGATCCAACATGAAGATGTTGTGACTCGGATGTTCCCCTTGTCTTTAGGGCAAGGCGAGCTGAAATGGTACCTTAAAATTCCTGCCAACTCCATAAACACTTGGCAGGACATGGAGGATGCCTTCCTGGCTGCCTTTTGCGTGCATGTGGACCCAGCTTGGTCCCATAGCTAGTTCATCTCCATCAGGAAGGAACCTAATGAGCATCTTGCAGCATTCAACCATAGGTTCCAGTGTGCCCTGAAGTGGTGCATGGGCCCTTTTATTCCATCCCCAAAAGTAACCATACAGACCTATCTCAACGCGATGGACCCTTTCATTGCCACTGTCCTTTGGAGAACAACCACTGCGGGCGACCGGGACACTTTGGAAAAAGTTTACAACTTAGCCTTAGAATTGTTTGTGGTCTCAACAAATCCCCAGGCGGGATTGGGCAGAGTACACCCTTCAACATGATCCCCAAAAGAACCGTGTATGCCGGGGGATACAACCCCAATCTAGCGATGGGTGCCCCCTCGATGGCGATGAATCCTCCGCCACCCCTAATAGACCAGCAGGCCCGGTATGTTTACCCAACGTAGACCCAAAAGGTGCCAGGTCTGTAAGCTTTCCCTTGGAATCAGCCGCAGCAGGCACAACAGTCTCAGACACAACCGTCCAGAGTGCCCTTCTTTCAATTGTCCGCAACTGGAGGATTGCCGCCCTCAACTCTGGCTAATACTGCTGCCTTTCCGAGAAGCCAACTACAATAACAACCATCACATTGTGACACCAACACTCAGTTGACCACCGAGGTCGAATCCCTCTGGTGAATGTTGTCTACCTTAATTATGGACATGGGCCAACTGAAGGCAGGGTCCTACGCACCCCAAAATTCAAATTTCCAGAGGGGAAACATTTTCTCTGGCCAACGAAACAACAATGCCGGAGGAAGAAACTTCAACAACGGGTCTAGGCCCAATCAACATCAACGAAATAATAACATGAACACCGGAGGCCCACCTCTGAACCAAAACACCAACCAAAATGGTGCTGGACCATCACATTTCACACCAGTTGCAGACTTTCAACTCATGACTAATTGGTGTAGATTGCACGACACAGGTTCACACAACGAGGTGAATTGTGCCACCTTGGAGAAGGTCATCATGATCTCCCAGTTGGACAGGCAGTAGTTGCATGATGCCACCCCTCCAGAACCTCCTGTCCAAGAGCCAACCCACAGTGCCTTCACCTGTGACACCATCTTCTTCAGAATATTTAAGGGAGATGAGGAAGAATCTGAACTGCAGGGATTCTTTGATGAATCTATACTGCCCTTCGAGGCCACCGCCTTTACTAACCCACAGAATCCATTTAATACTCGGATTCAGGTTGGTAAAGGACCACCTTACACACCTCCTATCAAAGACACTCCTCCTCCCCAGAATAACATGACTGACCGACCTGATCCTCCAAAAGGTCCTGGCTCTAACCAAGCGAACGATCTCGCGGAGGAAAATCACCAGTTCTCGGGAGGAAGATTTGACATTACAAAGGCGTTAGAATAGACCACCACCTCCATGACCTTGATGGAGGTTTTGCTAAACTATCCTAAGCAGAAGAAGTCTCTTTTGAAGCTCTTGGGGAACCTGGAAGCCGTCAGTCGCCCGCCCAAGACTGTCTCGTTTAAAGATGCTAACACGGCCATCTTTCGGGGAAACAATGATGATCCTCCCTTCCTACTAGGCCTAAATATCCAAGGCAAAAATATACACAACTGCCTAGTAGACTTCAGAGCTTCGGGTAACATCATGCCCTTGTCCATTTTTCAGAAGCTCAGATTTCATCCCACCCCATCTAATGGTGCAGTGATCCAGCTGGATAAGACTGCTGTAAAAATGGTGGGGGAATTGAAGAACGTTCAGATACAGCTTATCTAGGACCCCAGGATAGCTAGCATCATTGACATCCAAGTGGTGGACATCTCAGAGACTTACGGGATGTTATTAAGTCAGAATTGGTCTAAGTCCTTGAATGGATACTTTTTGACCGACTTCACCCACTTATGGCTCCCATGGGAAGGAGAATCAAATAAGATCTGGGTCAAAAGTGAACCCCGGATGAAATATGCCCTTACCAAGGTTGGAAGGGTCAATGAGGTCTTTTTCTCTGAGACTTCCCTGTGGGTGTACCGACCCTTCAAAATTTTAACATTCGATTTCATCCCCGGAGAGGATCCCGCAGTGCTGCAGAGAGCCCAGGACCTAGAAGAAAGGATGAGAGTTGAGGTTGACTCTCAAGGTGCCACAGCAACCCTTGCTACACTCCTGTCTGGCACTTGGTGTCGAGTACACTATCAGAAATATTCAGAGCTCGAGTGTGGGCCGTGTCTTTCGGTCGCTAACCGGCACCTCGATGCCTTCCAGAATAAACAACATGTAACTGATTCCCTAGGGCCCAGTACTCCTATGGGATGTGCTCCTCTAGTGCCCCCCTAGGAATCCCAAACCCAAACACCCCCAGAGGTAAATTCTACATTCACGCCGATAGTCTGGGAGGGAACCCCAAAGCCTCCCAGCAATAATCCAAAGACTACTCCCCCTCCCCGGCCCTAGATTACGAACAATGACTTATGGACCCTCAAGTTCAACGGGTCCCAATCTAAACAAGGTTGTGGGGCTAGGGTAGAACTAATCAACCCACGAGGGAAGTCCTTTCTCGCATCCTACAAACTGCAGTTTAACTGTACAAACAATGTCACAGAGTACAAGGCTTTGGTCCTTGGACTCTTATTTGCGTTAAGGAAAGGGGTCACCCACCTCCGGGCTCTAGGTGATTCAAAGTTGATTGTTAAACAAGTCTGGAGTCAATACACATGCCATGACAAAAGGCTGGCCGCATACCGCAACCGGGCTTGGAGCCTTATTGTAGATTTTGATGCCTTCGGCATTGACCTCATTCCCCGGTAATGGAACTATGTCTCGGATGCCCTCACCATTTCTGCCAGCACCCTTGAGCCAATGGCCAGCTCACAACTCCAAATATTTTCAGTCAAGATGGTCCCCACCCCATCCATTCCAGATAATGTCACCCACTTTCAGGTTTTTGAGGATGATCAACATATCCTAGCCTTTATGGCGAATGTTGGCGTCTTTGAAAATCAGATAGTGGAAGAATGAGACCATGATGATACTGGGTAGGGTGGAAAAGATGATGGGATCATGGATCTACCTACCAACACCATCCCAAAGGGGATAGTTGCACTGGAATGAATCTTTGACTCGGACCCCCCGGCCCCGGGAGAAGGCGTCATCCTCCTCTGAGGGAGGAAAGTTTGAAAAGGTTAACATCAGCCAGCCTGGTGAGGAAAAGATTATTCACATTGGTACCTCCTGTTCCCCTGAGGAAAAGGAGAAGATTCTTGTGGTTCTCCAAGAATACATCGACGTAATTGCCTGGGGTTATGAAGCCTTGAAAACATATGACACATCCATCATGACCCATACTATTCCCCTGAAACCTGATGCTAAGCCCTTTTGGCAAAAGCAAAGATCAGTCAACCCCTTGATAGAGCCTCTGATTCGTCAAGAGGTAGAAAAACTGTTGTTAGCCTGGATAATCTTCCCAATCCAGCACACTACGTGGGTTGCCAACCTAGTCCCTATGAGAAAGAAAAACGGTGAGATCCGCCTTTGTGTGGATTTCCAAAACTTGAACAAGGCCTCTAAAAAAGATAATCACCCTCTCCCTTCATTGGATGAGGTGTTGCATATAGTGAATGGATCCCAGATGATGTCCTTCTTAGATGGGTACTTGGGATACAACCAGGTCATGGTTAAGTACGAAGACAGGGAGAAAATAGCGTTTACCACCAAGTGGGGAACGTTTGCATACAGGAGAATGCCCTTTGGTCTGATCAATGCAGGGGCTACATTTCAAAAGGCCATGGACATTGCATTCAAGGGCCTTGTAAATTAGTACATAATCATCTACATGGATGATTTGACCATCTTTTCCCAGGACAGGCGTGACCATCCCGCCCATCTCGCTCAGATCTGTGAGAGATGTGGCCGGTATGAAATATCCCTCAACCCTAAGAAGTGCATATTTAGGGTCACTATTGGGAAGTTTCTCAGACATATCATCTCTGAGAAGGGTATATCCATAGACCTTGATAGAGTCGAAGCATTGCTAAACTTACAAATGCCTGGCAACAAGAAAGAGATGCGATCCTTCTTCAGAAAAATCAACTTCGTCCGGTGGTTCATCATGGCGTTCACAGATATAGTTAAACCGCTCAATGAGATGATGAAGAAGGATACCAAGATTGAGTGGAGTCCAGAAGAAAAGCGGGCGTTTGCCCAGATCAAATAGACAATAACGGAAGCCCCTGTCCTGGCTAGTCTGGACTATTCCCTTCCATTTTACATTTACTCCTTTGCTTCGCCGCACTCTGCCATGGCAGTGTTGACCCAAAAGGTTGAAGGGGAAGAATGAACAATAGATTTCATGAGCTCCCCCTTCAAGAATGCCAAAGTCTGATATTCATCACTAGAAAAGCAGGCCTTTGCTCTAGTTCGCGCTGTGAAGAAATTCTGGCATTATATTCTCCGGAGCAAGGTACATGCTATCATTCTGGACCAGGCCATCAAGTCTCTGCTGATGCAGAGTGAATTGGGTGAGAGATGGGGGAAATGGATGGCCATCCTCCAGGAGTATGACTTAGATATGCAGCCCATGAAGATAGTCTGGGGCCAGGGACTAAGTCAAGCAATGGCAGAAGAGACTCCCCGCATAGAATGTCAAACTTACATAGTGGAGTCCATTACTCAGGACCTGTGGTATACTGATTTGGTATACTTGTTACTAAATAATAGATGCCCAGAGGGATTACCTCCCCAAAAACTTTGCGCCCTGTAGATGAAAAGCGCCCACTTCATGATCAAAAACTCTGCGCTTTATCGCAGAAACTATGAGGGAGTGTACCTCCGGTGCATCGACATAGACCAGGCTGTGAAAGTGATTAGTGAATTCCATGGATAGTTTGGAGCCAGGCATGGCTTAGCTGATGCCACTGCCCACTAGATCCTTCGGTTTGGATACTATTGGCCCTGTATATTCAAGGATGTTTACACTCATGTTAGGAAATTCCATACTTGCCAAACCACAGCACATCGTGAGCATAACCTAGCTATGCCTTTACAACCAATCTACGAGGCTAGGCCCTTTGCCCAGTCAGCATTTGAATTCATCAGGGAAATCAACCCCAACTTGTCTACCAGCCACCGATACATTCTCACCGCTACTGATTACTATACTCAGTGGTCTGAGGCTATACCTTGCAAAAATAACACGACAGACGTAGTTATCAAGTTCCTGGAAGAAAACATTGTCACAAGGTTTGGAATGCCCTTTGCTTTGGTGTGTGACAATGGTCTGGCATTTTCTTCGATGCAGTTACTTGAATGGACCTACAATCGGAGGATCACTTTGAAGTTTTCCAGCAACTATTATCCCCAGGGAAACAGCGTTGCTGATTCAACGAACAAAAATCTACTTGAAGTGATCAAGCACCTGCTAGAACAAAACCCCTGGGATTGGCATCAAAAGTTGAAATTCGCCCTCTGGGCGGATCGCATTTGCTTCAAGGCCGCCCTGGGAACATCCCCGTTCCATCTAGTTTATGGTCAGAACCCTGTATCCCAGTTAACTTATAGATCCCAGTTTTACAGTTTATGCAGGAATTTAGCAACAGGGACAACATTGTGGAGGTTCAGCTCTTAAATCTGGTGCGAATGGAAGAACAGCGAGACGCAGCCCTTGAACATTTTGCGTGTCATCAAGCAGTGGTAAAATGATGGTTTGATAGAAGAGCCCAATACAAGGCTTTTCAGATCTCGGATCTGGTCCTATTGTGGGACAAGGCCCAGGAGAAGAAGGGAAAGCATACCAAGTTCCAACGGCTCTGGCTTGGACCATATCTAATCTCAAAAATCTGTGGGGAAAATACTTATTGCCTTAACACCCTGACTGGGGAACTTGTCGCATTGCCCATTAATGGACAGTTTCTCAAGCACTACTTCGAATAGGGTAAGTTTTTCTAAAGTTGTATTATATGTAAAGCCTCCCGCTTGTAAATATTTCTTCCGGGTGCCTCGTTGCGAGGTATCTTGTCTTGTAAATAGCCTTGTCGGTTTTCCTCTAGGGCAGTCCCCTTTTGGTGTCTTTGGTGTTTTCATCTTTTGGTGTTCTTTCAGTCCTGGCATTTTATTCTGTCTTGTAGGAACTGGGATGCTTCGCATAAACTCTGGTCTCCGGTACGATGTCTACAGCATGGTGAACTTTAGAATCTATCTTTAGCATAGTGGAGTCGGCCTGGTCTCCGGGGTTGTTTCATAGGTTGTGGCACATTTTGAGAAATCTCCATAGGCTATTGTCTCCCGGGGTCTGGAAATCAGTGAACATAAGTAATATAAGGAACAAGTAATCGGACACGCCGAGGGTAGATCGGTTGTACTGATTGGTTGACCTAGGTTTGAAACTTTAAGGAATTATTTCTAGGTCCAGAGTTTTATCCTCTCTTCAAACATCTAAGTGTAGGTGGACAGGTGAAAGAAGTACTGCCATTGAAATTAGCTAAACTTAAGCTTAATGGTGAAAGAAGTACCGCCTTCCCCACCTAGAAATAAATAAAATAGAAAAAGAGAAAAAGCGGGATGAAACTCCAGTCTCTGGGGGAAGCGAGCAAATTGATGATTGGTTTGATGTGATTAGTGCCTCTTCTCTACTCCTCCCAGAGGTCATCGGCTTGATTTCCTTCCAAAGCACACATAGTACCATTGATGGACTCCGGACTAACTTCCATATGGGTTGGATTCTCTCAGATATGTTGCTCTTTGTCTATCAGACGCTTTAGGAAGCGGCCTGTTCCATTTTCACTAACCAGAGATTCTATAGTTCTCAAATGCGATAAGGCATTTATCCCAGATAGTCACCATTTGTTATGCCCTGCATCCCCATCCCTACATGTTGTGTGCAAAATGTTGGGTCCCCCTTTTTTCTTCCTTTGTTTATTTTTGCTTGCGGCTTTGCCTTGTCCTTTTTCCCCTTTTTGTTTTCTTTCTCCGGGGTTTTCTTCCCCGTAGTTGCATTTTGTTGTTTTGGTTTTCATCTCTGGGATTCTAGTCCTGGAGGTTGTCCTTTGTTGGGAACCGGACTTTGGACTCCGCGATTCTTCGCCACGATGTTCTTAGGGATATCATCACAGGGAATCCCCGGGCCCGTAGTCTGGAGGTTTTCTTGACCAGAGATTGCCGGAAGGAGGTGGATTAACCTTTTTACCATGGGTATAAATAGAACTTATCTGTCATTTTCACATTTACCATGATTAAAACTTTCGAGTACTCAGAGCGATTAACAGAATGATTTCAAAGCGATTAACAGAGCAATTTGCAGAGAGTTAGTGATAATCAGTGCTTAACACTTCCAGTCGTTTCCAGGCAATTGTGAGTGCTTCGTGGTGGCGATTGTGACCATCTGAAAACTAAAGCTGTTGCAAAGCTCCCAAGGTAACTCCTTTCCTCCACCTTTCAACATTCTTAGGTTGGTTTTCTGTTCTCGCCTTTCTGTTGTCTTCTGGTTGGTTTGGTGTTTCTTTCATCATTTTTTTATTTGTCTTTTTTTTGCTCTGTTTGTTTCCTATTTTCTAGTTTTGCCACCCATTGGTGGCTCGGCTCTGCCAGAGGGTTGTCTTCCCTCTACACAGAAGTGGTCAGTTTGTAGATAGATGTATATACTCTGCCTTGTCTAGTTTCCCGCAGACGTCATTTCGCGTTGTATATTTATGTATATGTGTGCATATTTGTGTATAGTCTTTGTATATTCCTTTGTTTCTATATATATATCCCTCTGCCTTCATGTATATCCTTCCAGGTGGCTTGACAAGGTGGTTGAGTCACCTGTGTTGCTGGTTTTTTGCCCATGAACTCATTTCAGGGCAGAAAACCACTTGTTTGAAACTCGGCTCTCGGCCGGTTTCAAATAGGCAATTTTCTCTCTCTTCTGTGAAACCAGTCAGACCCTCATTTATGTCCCATGTGCACAATCAATTCTAGCCAAGGGACCTTCACTTTTCACGCATTCGGACAGTTGGCTCCGTCGTCATTGCCATAACTTCCATTTAATACCTACGCACAGGGCGCCTACGTGGGCTCGATGACTTGCCTTTTTACATGTCCTCACCAACGGTCAGTTCTTCGGGTTTCGGGAATCCTACCATCATCCATCCTATGTCCTTAACAAGTATGATAAAATCCCTGGACCCGGATGTTTAATAGAATCTTAAGTTTGTGATGTGTTTGCTTTTCGGTTATTTTTCAATGAAACTAACTTTTCAGGAAAAGCAGACATCAGGGTGGTAAGATCTCCGGACCCTAGAATATTTATTTTAATTAATGCGTTCTAATGGTTTCTTTGTCTTGCAGGTTCCCAGAGTTCATTTCCCAAACATGTCTGAAGCATCCGCATCTTCTCCACCCGGAAGTCCAGAGCTACCTTCCGCAGCAGCCACTAGGGTAGCAGTAAAGTCTAAAATGGAGAAGGCCTTGGAGAAAATGCCCCTAACTATGAAATTAATGCAAGACAATGTCATCATGGGCTCAAAGATTGAGTCCAAAGTTAAGCTTATAACCGACACCAGCGTCGGAACATGGCTGGAGATGCATGCCTTGGTGAAAATAATGCACATCTAGTGACAGGCTGGAGATCAGCTGACAATCAATGTCGGGAACTCCAGAATCCTCAAGGCGACTTATTTCCCATGCTCTGTGTAATCTCCAGAGCTTATCTTGACATTGGCCACCAAATACAAATCTTTCATTCAGGCCGTTATGCTCGCGGCCGCGGAACCAACTAGATACCCTACTCCTCTGGTATCCCTTGACCCAGTCACATTCCAGGCCGGACTGGGAATCCCACAATTCGATAAGGCCTCAGTGGTTACAAGGACTAATGCCTTGGCCCAATTTACACAGCTGGAGGATTCCGCCCGGGTATATATGAATACCCATTGGCTTAAGGCACCAAAGAGGGACCCTAAAAGAATGAAGATAGAAATTCCCCACTCTAAGTTCAAAGAGAGCATTCAAATGGGAATGATAGCATTGGCCTAGGTCTTTGGGCAGCCCTCCGCCCAAGAATTTGCTAGATGGATGTACTAAGTTTCCTCCTTGGCATCTCCACCAAGGGAGGATACTTCGAATGGGCGACAATAATCTCCAACCATGTCGACTCCCAGTTCCAGCAACTGAACAGGAAGAAGAAATTTTACATGTCTTTCTATGTTTTCTGGGCCCTGGTGCAGCAGAGGCCCCATGCCCATGGCCTAATTACAGAAGGCGTGCTCAGTATTGGCTCGGGACAAAAGGCACCGTGGGACCATTTCCCACAAGTTCAATGGGAGGCCAGCTTCCCCAGTTTTTGCCAGGTAAATGACGCGTTCATTTATTATCATATGCTTACACCCACCTGGGACGTTGGATACTTCCTATCTTCAGAGGTGATGAATTTGGTCTATAGTTATGGACATTATTACATTCAGTTCCAATAGCACACCTACATTAGGGTCACTGGCTTCTCTGAGAAACCCTACTTGTTGCCCAAACACTGTGGGGACAAGATCGTGCTCTTGGAGTATTACAGGCAAATAATGGAGGTGCATGCCCTGTTTTCCCTCAAAAAGATATCCAACATCCCATTCCCAATAACCTGTGGGAATTACACATGTAGCTTGGCCCCCACAAAGGAGGCGGACAATGAGCTGAAAAGTTTTAACTTGCAAGAATTCTATTTGGCACGGAAAAATTTTGATCCGCATGGAAGGATAGCAACGACACTGCCCCGGGCTTCAGAGCCCCATCATATCCATATGGAGGACTTCTGGGTAGATTGCCAAGATGACATGGAGGTGCAGATCAGGCACTACATCAGAATGACGGCCGACATGATGCAAAAATTGAAGCTCTGGAGGTTCCTAGTGGACTTCTCAGATACCGCCCCAACTACCAATCCCGAGTACAAGGCAAAGGGGATCGACAAAAAGACTCTTCCACCAGTAAACTGGAGTGCCCAGGAAGGGCCTACAATTGGGGACTTCACTCGAGAGGTGGTCGAGCAAAGTCACACCTATTTCAAGAAGGTGTGCCCCAGAAGTACCCGTCGAGCAGCCCAGCCGACACCAAAATTAACTCCACAGCCAGCACCAAAATTGACTCTGGGGGCCGGGACTTCTTCGCAGAGAGATGATAAAGGTAAAGGGATAGATACAACCCCTCCTATGCAAGAAGACCCCATCACAGAGCAAATAAAACAATCAGTGGAAGCCTCCCAACAGATGAGGGAGCAATTAATAACACGGCTGGCCACTTCACCGCTCATGGCCGGACCACTTTGCCCCTCTTCCTCCCTGTCGCTGGCAGCCTTAATGGTGAAGGCAACAGGGGTGGACCCCATGGAGGCTACAGAAATAAGAGATGTGGGGCCACCCTTGGTAACCCAGAGAAAGAAGAGGCTCAACAAAAAGCCTAAGGCAAAGCCAGGGTTGGGAACGTCCCAAACCCAACAAGTGGAAATTATCTCTTCCAGTTCCCCAGAGCCAGAGAAGGAAGCAGAGCCTACTGAGGTCCCATCTAGTCCCCCTACACAAGAGGAATTTGATGATGTATTCACAGCCGATGAGTTCAGAAACTTTTAGGGGGACGATAAAGTAGAGACAGAGGTCCCGGGGGCAGAACATGAGGCTGCAGAGCAAGAAGCTGCTGAACAAGAGCTTGCACAGGAACAAGAAAAGCAGGTAGAAGAAAAGGAGCCAGAGCGAGAGATTGCCTCCAGGGCTCAAGAAATGCAAGGTCTAGGAGTGGACCAACAAAAGAAAGGTGAACAAATGGCATTTGTTGGGGGAACTGAACCTTCAGGAATAACTGTAACCCCAGCTGCCACGTTCCAAGGGCCACTCCCAGGAGCAACCTTTGGGCAGTTGATTACCGCAGCCCAAACTCTAAATCTCAGGACAACACCTCCCCTACTACCAAAGGAAGTGCCAACAGAGGAAGAAGCCCCGGCAGTAGAAGAAGAACAATAGGAAGAGTAGCAGGAAGAAGAAATCCCTGAGGAAGCCTACCAAAGTCCAGACAAAGAAATAGATATAGAGGACAAGGATGAGGAGATGGAGGTTGAAGAAAATGTTGCTGCAGAAGAAGTAGATGCAGGGAGAGGGACGGATGAGGTCCATGTCATTGAGGAACAACATCCGTAGGATACCGAGGAAGAATCAAGGGAACAAATTCTGGCAGGAAGGCCACCCCTACCGCCTTGGTGGCTGATAGAGAGCAGAAAAAGAAAGGCTCAGTCCGCTCTTGTGACTCCTCTCTCCCTGGCTGAAATGATGGCCCAAGTCCAGGCCGTGTCAAAGGCCAAGAAAGCCCGGACAGTTCATACTCTTCAAACTAGGCCGGGCGGAGAAATGGTTGTCGTTGTGGCAACACCTCCCCTAGGCACCGATGAAGCAACCACAGACCCCAAATATTATAACGTTGCAGAGGTACCACTGGGTAAAAGAGGGAAGCAGGGTGAGGTGATCTTTCTGAAGGAGGAAGCAAGGGCAGTGGAAGCCCATTATGAGAAACAATCCCAGAGGCTCAAAGCAGAAAAGGCAAAGAATGCAAATCTTATGGGGTTGCTCACCGAGCTGGCTCGACCAATCAATGCCGCTCCTTCGGAGGCCTCCACCTCTGAAGATCTACCGCAGAGTGACATAGATTCCGTACGAGTAATGAAGAAGAAATCCCAGGCAGTGGATGAGTGGGTCGCCTTACAGATAGGAAACACCTGGCATTTCCTGGTATCCACCCTCCCAGATTTATATACAGCCCGACAGGTTATACACCAAGAAAAAATTCTTATTGAACTATGGGAGGGTGATGCCGAGAATTACCAGGCATGAAAGGTGGAGCTAGAAGAGCTCCTTACACTGGGAGAAGATATGATTTCTGAATCTGGAATTCTGGGGGATGAATCATTTGATTTTGTGAGAACCCAACACTCCAGACTTGACCTCACATTGGAGGTGATCAGGCAACTGGTAGGGTCTCTGCAAGATAAGGTTAACACCGTGAAATATTCTTTCAATTTGTATAAGTCTTTTGTAATAAATAATTCCGGGGCTGATCCCCTTAGTACAGATACATGTACCCCCAAAGATTTAGTTTTGGGGAGTTTTAATGAAATAATGAAATCCCGGTATCAATCCCCGGAGGGGATAGATGGGGCCCAGATGGCAAAGTTAACTCGCATGATACTTAGTGGTCATGACGTGGAAAGAATGGCCGATGAGTTTAAAGAGAATGTTCCAGACCTGGGGGAACAAATTGAAGTGGCCAAGTACCGAAGGGCCAGCCTGAAAGACATAGATGAAGATGGCATTTCCCGCCTCCTCCAGGCTTTCAATGACAATAAGCAACCTTGAGCTTTCTCTGGAGGCCAAAGAAAACTCCAACATTGGGTATTCTTTATTCTTTTGGGGACGTAAGTTCTCAGATCCCAAAATCTTGAATCCAAAATTTTGTATTCTTTCAAGTGATCCGTGTCTCGGTCCCCGAGGCTGATTGGTCACTTTCAGAAGCGGTTAATAAAGGCTGTCAGAAGGTGGTTGGCTACATTAAGGAGGCATCGACTTAACAGTTAGTTTTCTGACAGAATGGTCTTCTCAAGGCACCACTCAGGAGTACACCTGGCACATTGGAGATAGGGCTCCGTATTTCCCATTTATGAGGCATGTAGCCTCGATCCCCTGGTGACCTACTTTCTTCCTTCTCCTTCCTAGCTCTCTTTTCGAGGCCGATTCTTCCACTGTATATTCTTGTCTCATTCTTCTGACATGATAGGCCTATTCCATCTCAAGGTCTTTTGTAGGGTGGCGCAGATAGTACCAGCCCCCAAATATTGTATTTTATTGAAATATGATGTAAGTTAGGGTTAGGGTTAGAAGATAGTTGCATAAATAGCTAGACCAACCCATTTCCAAGGGTCAGAAAAATTGATGATTTTGTTGTCCATAGTAATAGAAAAGTGATTTCTCATTTTAGTTGCAGAGCTCAATGCTCCATGGTTCTATTTTCAATAGTTAGATGCTCCCCTGGAGCCACCATTGTATCACGCACCAGTGCTTGCTGGAAGAGACATTAATAAAGAAGGAAGAATTCTCTATAATGATGTTGTTGGCATTCCTTCTTTTGAGTTAATGGTATTTCATGTTTTATGTTCCTTATATCTTCTACTCTGACATGTTAAAATAGATTACGACCTCTTTTCCCTTGCTACTGATGAAGTTCTAACTGATGGTTATGTATTTCTTCGGTATTTAGTGTAGTATGTCAGAGTATTATTGATGTTCTGAATGTCTAAACGTGACTATAGTTAGATGAAGTATTTCTAACCCTGCAGGATCTTTTTTTCATTTTATTTGCTAAGTGTAGAATGCTAGGGGAAACCTTACCTTATTGAATCTCCGGAGAGAATGAGTTGAAGAAACCAGCTATCCCCCTCAAAAATAGTCACTTCTCCCAATCGAGCCCCGCACCGTCGTGACCCGACACCCAGGTGCTTGAAGGCCCGGGGAATTTAATTTCCCTGGACAACCTTTGTAGGCGGAGTTGGCCGGTATCCCCGAAACCCGGTGACAACTTATGACTGTTGGCGGACTCGGTCAGCAAAACCCCATCAACAACATGCTACCAAAAGTTTACTCTTCTGAAGTAATGCCCTGTGAGGAGCCAACCCTGTTAAAGGTTACAAAACCCACTATCAAATGTGACCTAGTTAAAAGATTTAATCACCCTGTTAGGAGTGGCCTTTTTAGAGGACTTAGAACATTCCAATCTGAATGTTACCTTGTTTAAAGGATTTATAGAATGATTGTTAGGTCAACCTAGTTAAAGGATTTGAATTGATACAATGGCTAGAAAGTAATCAGCAGGTGTGATCTGATATATACAACTTACTTTGCAAATCCAGATCCGGTTTCAGCTCTAATGCTAATTCACTGAGTGGCCTCCATTTTCATCTCAAACTTCAGATCTTCTTGGAAATATGTCAAGCAATCTCTCTTTGCTTCTTTGCTCAGCCTTCTCTGCTAGGTCTTTATAATTAGTTAATTAACCATGCAACACTTTGTATTCAACTTCTCCTTACACTTGGATACACTAACAATAACCACAGTAGGTTATATTATACCTCTTCATCTAGGTCAGAAAAATATTTTTCCGCTTAACCAAGATCGTAGATCTTAGGTTAGGTTAGATCCAATGGATCTTTCCATCTTCACATTTAATTTACTTCTCCAATACAGTCATTAATTAACCATTGGATCCATGCGCTAATAACAGTTTCCTATGCATTAAATGAATATGGACCAATCTTAATTAATAATGCATATCCCAATAAAATCAATTATGTCGGCCATAGATCTCAAATCTCATCAATAATAAAAATACTATTTCTCGGCTTTTTACTGTATCCCTCAGCATTTCACTGACACTCGACATCATCTTTCTTTGCTCGGCATCACATTTTGCTTTGCTCGGCATCAAATTTACTTTGCTCAGCATTGACCTTCCAGTGAACTCTCAGTACTAGATAAACAACGTATCACTTTGCCAAAGTGCCAAATGATCAAGTACCTTGGTGTATACTCATAACTCAACCATTTCCTTGGTCTTCTTGTTATCCCATTCTTTTCAAATCTTCATCAATCAATGG
>MU227181.1:764189-785533 GCA_018584345.1 Thuja plicata
CAAATTCAGTTTGCATCTCTTTTGAAAATGCTTTACATATCATATCTTGTCCACTGAATATGATGTCATCCACAAAAATTTCAGCCAATAAAATTCCTTTACCTTGCTCTGTCTTCAAATATAGATTGCTGTTGTCATTAGTTCTTGCAAATCCAATCTTCATTAGATATTTGTGCAATCTTTCATACCATGCTCTTGGTGCTTGTTTCAGTCCATATAATGCCTTGTGCAGTCTGCAAACCATGTTCCTCTTACTTGGGTCAAAAAATCCACCAGCTTGTTCAATATATACTTCTTCTTCTAATATCCCATTTAGAAATGTAGACTTCACATGCATTTGATAGACTTTAAATCCTTTGTAGGCTGCATATGCAAGTAGAGTTCTCACACCCTCCAATCTTGCAACTGGGGCGAATTTCTCTCCATAGTCAATTCCTTCCTCTTGTGCATAACCTTTGCATACTAGTCTTTCTTTATTCCTTGTTACCTCTCCATGTTCATTCAGCTTGTTTCTGAATACCCACTTTGTACCAATTACATTTTTGTTGTCAGGTCTAGGTACTAGTGTCCATGTCTTGTTCTTTTCAATTTGGTTTATCTCTTCATTCATGGCTTGAATCCAGTCTTCATTATCCAAAGCATCTTTTACTGTCTTAGGATCAAAATCACATAGAAAACATGTGTCTTCTCTTAATTTTCCTCTTATCATGACTACAGAATCCTTTGCTCCTATGATTTGATCAGGTTTATGGTGCCTTCTTACATATTTTTCCAAAGTAGGCTCTTTCTTAGCTTCATTTTGATCGTTCAAGTTCAATTCAGGGTGAAACTTTGACTCATCATCTCCATCAGATAGCTCGGAAGTCACCACCTATTTCCCAACAAATTCATTCTGTGTCTCGACAGGTGCAGACTATTGCTAGACAACTTCATTTTCACTTTCATTAGAATCCTCTTCTTTAGGATATGTGAATGGAAGATTGCTTTTGAGACTAAAGAAGGTTTGTATGAGTGGTTGGTAATGCCTTTTGGTTTGTCTAATGCACCAAGTACTTTCATGAGGCTGATGAATGAAGTATTGAAGGAATTTTTGGGTAAGTTTGTCATAGTTTATTTGGATGACATTCTAATTTTTAGTAGGACAAAATACGAACACCTATTTTATGTAAGGCAAGTATTGCAAAGGTTAAGTGAGGAGAAGTTTCTGATAAATTTGAAGAAGTGTACCTTTATGAAGAGTGATACTGTATACCTTGGATTTGTGACTTATGCTGAAGGATCGAAGATGGATCCTGAGAAGGTTAGATAAATTGTTCAATGGCCTAAACTTGAAAGTGTTACTGAGGTAAGATCATTTCACGGCTTGGAAATTTTTTATAGGAAATTCGTTAGGAATTTTAGTTCTGTTTGCAATACTATGACTGAGACAATGAGGGGAGATAAGAAGGAATTCAAATGGACACATAGAACACAAAGAAGATAAAAAGTAGATTTTGATGCTAGTGGGAGTGCAATCAAAGCAGTATTGAGTCAAGAAGGTAGACCGGTTGCTTTAAGCTTTGAAGAAGTGGAGACATTACTTATTGCTTAAGGAGTTTGTGTTGTACACTTATCATCAGGATTTATTGTATTTTCATAGTCAGTGTTAGTTGAATCAGAGACATATGAGATGCATTAAATTCTTACAGAGTTACTCATTTGTGTTGAAGCATAGGAGTGGTAAGTCTACAAAATTTGTTGATGCTTTGAGTAGAAGAAGGAATCTTATGACAGGGATGAAGGTGACAGTGCTTGGATTTGATGAATTAAAGACTTTGTATAAGGATGATCTTGATTTTTCTGAACCTTGGAAAGCTATAAGGAACCTTTGGTTAGCGATAAGAATTCTTTGTTGGATTATTTCATACATGATGGATTGTTGTTCAAAGGAGTTCAGCCGTGTATACCAAGAGGATCTATGAGGGAGAGTTCAATTAAGGAGAAATGTTGTGGAGTATTAGCTGGACACTTTGGGATTGATAAGATAATGGAAATTATCAAGGAGCAGTGTTATTGGCCATGGATTCCTAAGGATTTTAGGAATTTCATTTAGAAGTGCAGGATTTGTCAAGTTGCTAAAGGGAATAGTCAGAATACTAGATTGTATACACCATTACTTGTACCAGAGAAGCCTTGGGAGGAGATTAGCATGGATTTTGTGCTTGATTTTCCAAAGACTGAAAGAGGTAATGATTTAGTGTTTGTGGTTGTTAATAGGTTTTCAAAGATGGCTCATTTCATTATATATAAAAATACATCAAATGTAGTACATATAGCCAATTTGTTTTTCAAGGACATTGTCAGATTGCATGGGTTGCCTAAGAGCATTATTTCAGATATGGATACTAAGTTTCTTGGATAGTTTTGGAGGACACTTTGGAGAAATCTTAACACAGAATTGAAGTTTAGTTCTACATTTCACCCACAAATTGATGGATAGACTGAAGTTGTTAATAAAAGTTTGGGTAATCTACTAAGATGCTTGGTTGGTGAAAAATTAGGTAATTAGGATTTGGTTTTGGCACAAGCTGAGTTTTCTTATAATAATAAGAGTACTGGGAGAACACCTTTTGAGATTGTTTGTGGTTTACATCCTAAAGGAGTAACAAAATTGAGGGATTTTAGTGTTGAAGAAAAGAGGAGTGCTGAAGTGGAACAATTTACTGATCATATAAAGGATTTGCATGATAGAACACTAGGAGAACACCTTTTGAGATAGGTATAGGATTTAATGGCAGAACACCTTTTGAGATTGTTTATGGTTTACATCCTTACTTCAACACTGAGAACAGTACTGAAGTAGGTATAGGATTTACTGGGAGAACAAATTTTGAGATTTTTTGTGGTTTACATTCTAAAGGAGTAACAAAATTGAGGGATATCAGTGTTGAAGAGAAGAGGAGTACTGAAGAAGAATAATTTACTGATCATATGAAGGATTTGCATGATAGAGTTAAGACACATTTGGAGGGCATGAATGATAAGTATAATGAGATAGATAATAGAAAGATGAAACATAAAGAGTTTAAATTTGGTGATGAAGTGATGGCCATTTTATGAGAAAAGGTAGATTTCCACTTGGTACCTATAGTAAATTGAAGATGAATAAGTTTGTACCTTGTAAGATTTTTAGAAAGTTTGATTCAGGGAATTCTTATGAGGTTGATTTACCAGAGGACATGGACATATCAAGTATATTCAACATAGAAGAATTGTATGAATATCATGAATAAGATAACAGTTAGGGAGATAGATCAAAAAGTGAATTATAATATCTTAAGAAGTAGAAGGAGGAGGTTGAACAGATCTTTGATACCAAAATTGGTCGAAGCACTAGAGGAAAGCAGTATGAGGAATATATTGTTAAGTGGAAGAACATACCGGTTGAGGATTCTTCATGGATTTCTCAGGTGGAGTTAAACCAATTGGGTTTTCCTTCATCTTAGCAAAGTGAGGGGCTCATTTTTCAAATAACCCTAGGTGTCTGATGTAGGAGCATCTTGGGTTCATTACAATCTTGCATACACCAAAAACATCCGAGTCTTTCTATTCTTGGTCACTAGTTGTTGTGTTTCCTATCATGGTCAAGTTCTACAAATCCTTGGAAGTTGTTGTCATAGATTTGTGTTCTACAAATAATTAGGAAGATTTTCCTATGGTTACAACTCATTTAGAGTATCACACCTGAAGCTATGTTGGATTCTTTGGTTGTGTTTAGAATGTGTTCTTCATTTTCTTGAACTAGCCAGTGTTTGAATCATTGGTTGGATTTAATTTCTTGGTGGTGCTTATGGCTCATTTTTCTATGTAGCTACCTATTTGGCCACCCTGTTTGTATGATTTCTCCTTATGATTTAATCATTGGTTAAAGATCTTAGATCGGAGGGTGACTGGGAGTTAGTTGGTAACACGTTTTGTTTTCTTAGGAAATGTAATCTTGAGGCCGACTTGTTTGGTCGTGTTCATGTATTCAAGTTGGATCTTAGTGCTTGTTTGAAAAAAAAGATAGAGGAAGTGAGTAAGGGTTTGAAGATGTTGTTTTGGAGTCATGGGCCAAGAATAATAATTGGGTTTCTTTGTAATAAGTCCCTGGCATTTGAGATGGGTATGTTGACAACTATTGCTGAGATTTGTAATTGTTTTACCTATGAATGAAAAGGTTGCATTTTTGTTCCATACTCAAGATCCGTGTATTTTCTTCTTGAAATATTTGAGTTTCTACTGTGTAACTCTTTTTGCAAGGTTGGATTTTTCACTTTCTTGGAACCTCCTACCTTGATTGCATCGGTTGTAGATGGAGGATATTTGGATCAAGAATGTGCATGGGATTTATGTATTACATCCTGTCAAATGTTCATAAGTTTCTCCTGTGGAACATTTTATTCTCACCACGGGTTTCTCATGTAGGAGCATCCTTGGGTTGTTAGAAATCTTGCATCACCCAAAAATATTTCCCTTTCAGTTTGTTCTTAGTTTTGTTTTAGTTAGCAGTTCCATGTTTCTTGCTGTGCTCCTTGGTTTTAGATCATTTTCTACTGTGAACCTAAGAGTTTATTCTGGACATCATGTTTTACCTATGTCTTGGTTCACACCTCATTTGGATTCTTCTCTATGGAGATATTAAATATTCTTGGTTAATTCAATGTGTTCTTCATATTCTAACGATCAATTGGAGTTTTTTGATCATGCGAAGCATTTCTTGATCGACGAAGCTTGTTGAATCATATCATGATATTCTTGGATCTTTGGCTAATGTCTCTCTTGGATCACACATAATTTATAAATCTTGGAATTAAGATCTTTATGATTTGGGTCCTGACCTATTTTTTGTTTTGCATTTTATTATTCTTGGAAAATGTAATTTATCTACCCAACTTATGAGATACGAAGGCTCTATATATTGAGGCTCTTGATCTTTTTTAGGGGATTTATAAGGAAATAACCTTGGAAGGTTAACATTAGGGTTTATAACTAGACTTATGTTGTAATCAGGAATGTATGGTTGAAGTCTATAATCTCCATGTTGCAGGCCAATGTGATGTAAATATTCGATTCTATGATAATGCAGAGATCTATTATAGCATGTTGATTGTTTATTCTCATTTTTAAGTTGGTTTTTTCTCTTGTGTTGACTCTTGCAATATGGTTGGAACATCCCAATTGGGGAAAATCCTTCCCTAACATCATTAGATGGTATCAGAGAAAGGTTGATGTTCATGTGTTAGCAGATTAAGTTCTTGAGATTGTGAATCCCTAATTGAGTTCGTTGTGGGCCGACATAGCATAGATATGGCTTGCAATTGTAGAGGAGTTCCACAAGGGATTGATGAGGAGATTTTTTTTGGTTGAGAAATTGTTTGGACTGTTGAAGGCATAACAAGGGTGAACCAATCACCGAGTTGGAGGCAAGATGCAAGTGTGTTTGATAAATCACTAAGTGAGAGGCAATTAGCACCTTGTGACCAGATCACTGAAGCTGAGGAAGTCGCAGCTGAGGATTGGATAGATGCCGCCTAGAAAGATGAACCCTATAAGTATAGAACAAATGATGGAGGAATTTTGAAATGAGATGAGAAATGAAATTATAAATGAATTTACTAGATTATGAAGGAATCCTAAGACTGAGGACGAATATGAGGAAGCTTCTAAATATATTGAGACTATAGATGCTGAGATCCCTGCAGATGAAGACAAATTTTTGAGGGATATTGCACAAGTAAGTAAAATTTATAGGATGGATGTTTCTACTTTCATTGGTTCATTGCATCTTCATGATTTGATAGATTTGATTAGAGAGCTAGAAGATTAATTTGAGCTTGAAGATATCATATATCCATAAAGGGTTAGGTTAGAACAGACTAAGTTGAAGGGTTATCGTACCTTATGGTGGAAATAACTGCAGAAAGATAGAGAGGAACATTGTGAAATGAAAATCATTAGATGGAGGGTAATGGTTGCTATACTAAAGGCTAAATTCATTCCTGAGGATTATGAATTAGAATTGTTCAAGAAATTGCAGAACTTGAAGAAGGACATGAGTGTGAAGGAATACAACGAGGATTTTTATAAGATGATAATTAGATCTGGACATCAAGAGGTATCTAAGGGGAAGGTGACTAGGTATATTAATGGTCTGAGATTTAATATTTAGGGTGAGCTGAGTATGTTGAGGATTTCTAGAGTGGAGGAGTCTTATCAGTATGCATTGAGGGCAGAAGAAAAGTTGAAGAGAGGATAGGGTAATCCTGGGGGAAAGGAAAAGCAAGTAAGTGGCAATGGAAAAGAGAAGAAAACACTTGAGGTTAAACCTGATCAGAAAGCATCTAGAAGAGGGAATGGTAGCAAGGAATTCAAAGCTATTTTTTTAAAATGTGGTGGAATAGGACATAGATATTTTAAATGTTTTGAAGGATCTAGTAAGAACTTGGGTAGACAAAATCATGGCACATGAAGAGAAGACTACTAATGAACTTGAGGAAGGTATGAAAACACCTGAGATAGAAAAATATCTTATGCTGAGGAGAATCATGTTGAGTGAGAAGGGACCTGTGTGTGAATGAATTATACCTTCATGAAATTAGTTTATTTAACTACAATTCTATGGAATAATAATGGAAATTTAAGCTAAGAATTGCAATTAAATTAATAAGCATCTCATGGCTCTCTATCTAAGCATGTTGATAAAGCTCTTAGCCTTAATCTCTATCGATGACAGTCCTATAATGAGAATTTGATGAAGATAAATGCCTAAATCTAGCTCAATTCTCTCAAATTATGATGATATTGTATCCAAATGCACTCAAAATGATCTCCATAATGCTAAAATGCTATGATAATATCTCAATATGCTCGAATTGCTATGAAAATGACAAGAGGTTTGATGCTTTGCATTCAAATTTCTAGGATGTCTAATGCTCTCAAAATGGCTTATATTTATAGGATTTTCCCAAGTGTAGGGGGTGGAGTTAATTGATAATAGTTAAGCCATGGTTGAGTGAGAGGCTTTAAAATGGTTTCAAATGGGGGGAGAATTTAAATTATTGTCTCAAAGGTTGGGACAAAGAGAAAAATTTGAGTGATTGAGATTCAAAGTTCAAAATGAGTGATTGAGATTGCAAATTTAGGAGTGATCCATGTGCTTTGTGATCTCAATTCCCATTGGTTGCTCAAATTTATGTTGAAAGATATTAGGATTATTTAATTCAATCAATTAATTAATTATCCATGTAGGGATGAATAGGTTCAATTTGATTTTTGATTTAAACTATATAATTAATTGATTAAAATCAATTATATTGTTTTGATTATCCCCTTTAGGCTTATATTTGACCATTTGATGTCATGATTAATTAATCCTTTGATTTATCCCAATTTCATTTATAAATGTCCATTTGAAATGGATTTTGATCCATTTTGATGCAATTTGATGATATTAGGAGCAATTTGATGAAAAAAGAAGATTTGGTTGATTAGAGAACACTTGGTCAATTTTAGGTGTCTACAAATTCCCCTCTTTGAATTGATGTGAGAAGTGCATTGATTCAAAGAAAAATTAATGTAATGATCATTGCTTTAATGCTAATTGATTGATGCAAAACCTGATACAAAAATTGATAACCTGGTATGAAACTTTGATGAAAAACTGATGCGATGCCTTGATTTGATAGATACAGAACCTGATGTAGAATTGATGCAAACCTGATGTAGAATACCCCACTGATAAAAGTTTGAAATTTTAATGCCCGAGATTTGATGTAAGATATAATTCAGAATCTTGATTTTAATGATATGATGATTCCCCCTCATAAATGAAAGCATATTGATGTCTAGATGCAAAATAATAATGAAATTGATGTAGAATAAGATCGAAGATGTTTTCATTTCTGAAAAACATTGATGATGATGATGATGTCACAACATGCCCCGGTGTGCAAAAAATATAGATCAGGTATAAATGGGTAAAAAATATCTCCAAAATTAGGTCAAATAGCTTAAATAGGTTGAAAAACCCAAATTTACTATTCATTTTCACTTTTTACCATAGACATTTTGCTCTGATCCTGGTGAGATTAACAACAATGGTGGTCCCCATTCGAGAGCATCAGTTAAAGTGAGTGCATCGCTATTAGATACCATCAGACTATGGACCTCCGATAAGTGTTTTTAACCTTCCTAGTGCATTTATTGCAATGTTTTGATAAAATTTATTGCTTTTAAAGTTTCTTTCTAGATTAGAATGTGCAAAATGCTGCCTAGGATAGTTTTAATGATGCCTAGGGTTGTTAAACGCCATCTCCATGTGATGAAATGACACATAGGAGTAGTAAAAAATTGCCCAGTAGTTAGGTCAAAAATGACATCCAATGTTTAAAATGCCGCTTAGCAAACCCTTCAGCAAATGTATGTTTTAAATGCCGCCTAGGAAGTTTTAAATGACGCCTAGGTTTTAGAAATGCCATGTATACATAAAGTACCACCTCCGATGATTGAAATCATGCGTATGATGTTTTAAATGACACATGGTATTTTAAAGGACGCGTACACTTAGCCAAGTGATACCTGCTAGAAAATTGATGAAAAACCTGATTTAGGATGAACAAATTGCTTTCGATTGATCGTCTGGATGACCAGATTGACTTCTAAGATAGATAGATGTGTTTCAATGATTCTACTAAGTTTTTAGGATGTTAGAATAATCATATAAATGGATGTTTGATGTGTCAATTAGATTGGGTAGAAAAACTAATGTAGGCTCCCTTCTCAAGATCTAGAGGTTGGGAACAATAGGTTGATGCGCTCAAAAAGTGCAAGGATAGATTTGATTTGTTTGATTGACTTCAAATGATCCAATAATATAAAGATGCTAATATAATTCACTTTGTTTGCAAAATGTAGGCACATTTCCATAAGTTATATGTATGGAATGTTGCGACTTGGATTTTTGGTTTGGTTGATGAGCTAACGGATCCAGAGAGATAGATTATTGAGCAGTGCGGTTTAGGATTCCTTCTTGATCTCCCTTGGTTTCAGCTGAACTAAGGTTTACTTATAGCTATGGTAGAGAATTGGTACTCTGACCATAATATTTTCCATCTACCCCTCGGTGAGATGACTATCACAACTGAGGATACATACAAATTATTGAAGATTCCCACCTGAGGAGAGAGAGTACATACTACGATCAGGTGAATGATGGTAGTACATGAAGATGGGTGTTCAGAGATGATACCATTGGGTGGGCTCAAATTTCTTCATTTCCCACTTTGCCAGCGATCTTGGGTGCAGTCATTGGTGGTTTAATTTTCCCAGGTCGACAAGGTCACGGATTCTCAGTCGGATGTGGTCACATTTTGGAGGACTTGATTGCACATCCTCAGAGATTTGATTGGGTATCTTGTGTGTTGGCATAGTTGTATCATGATTTTCATGAGGTTGTGTAAAGAGAAAGTGCAGCGATATTAGCAGGTGCAGTTTTGTTATAGATGGACTTGGGAGCATATCCCGATCATGAGACCTATAGCAGCTTGAGTGCGAGGTTGAGGATGGCCGTATATTTTTTTTTATGATGGCACAGTTGTCGAGCATCCTCTGGGAAAACTAAAGTATTGGCGCCCCACCATTGATGATATTGATCAAGTCATATAGAGACCTTACCTTGGTTGTGAGGGATCATGGGAGGATGATGATGAGCTTCCATACATGTTTTTCTGTGGTGGATGATAGGTTAAATACCACTTGTGATAGAGAGATTCTACTTTGGGAGATTGTCTAGGCAGTATGACGGAGTGCAGGACATGCCGTAGGGTATGGATTTATATGCTCGAGTTCAGGCAGAGTGATCTATGTGGGGAGAACAGGTAGATTACCAGTTTGCTTGCATTGAGATTGATCGGTTGGGATATGTCAGATGGGAGATGCTAGAGTATGTTGCTGATGCGGGGATTTCTGCAGAGTACCGAGAGTGGTTCTCTCATCATAGGTTTACTAGATTTATAGAACTTGCAGAGCCTATCCCAGATGTAGATGAGACCTCTGATGATGACGGTGGAGATGGTGGTGGTGGTGGTAGGAGGAGAGCACAAAGATAGAGAGATCCTTCGGTACAAAGCACTTTGGGACATCAAATGCGGGGTGGTCATGTGAGAGCTTGAGGTGGTATATTTGGGTAGCCTAGATAGAGACTAGTACAAGTACCTTTACAGAGATAGGAACATCATAGACGTGCTGCAGATTGGGGTAGGCAGAGATACAAACGGATATAGTTGGCTAGACAGGTTCCCTTACAGGTTCCTTTATAGGGTCAGGGTCCTCCTCAGAGACCAACATCTCCATAGAGACATGTGCCTCTTCAGGTAGATCCTCAGGTTGTTGCATTATAGGTTCATGTTTCCCCACAGGTACCTCTTTCTCTACAGGCACCTCAGACTCCTCAGATTCCTCCAGTGGTAGATGTTCTAGTATAGGATGTGAGGATTTTGTAGGTAGGGATGAGTTCTATGACTGATCAGATGGATCAGGTGACCACTATGCTACAACAGTTTATGACTATGATGGCACAGTTGCCAAATTTTTCTAGTATGATTTAGACACCACCGACTATACATGATAGATCGGGTGACAGGGATCTAGATGGCACAGGAGGTACAAGTACAGGTGATGGATCAGGTGTTGCTACTGGTGATGGATCAGGTGCCCCTATTGGGTCTTGAGATAGATCTGAGATTTGATCTTCTGATATTGCATTGATGTATCATTTGTATTTATTGATCAGTACTTTGATTATGGATCATTTTGTCGATGTATCTTGATATACAGATTTTTTGGACTCTTTTGATGATAGACATTTATTTATGATGACTCTTTGATTCCCCATTGATGTTGTTATGATGTTGATGTGAGACTTCTTTATACGCAGATCTACATAATTTCTATGATGAATTTACTCTTTTTGTATGCTATGGATGCAATGTCTTATATTATGACATAGATAAACGGATGCAAATGATTATTGAAACTACTTCTATATGTTTTTTGATCTTATTATGATGCAATGGTTTATGAAATGCAATGGTAAAATAAATGCAACTATCTTTTTGGATTTTGATGTATGCAACTTTATTGATGAAATGCAATCTTAAGAATGGAAATGAATAATGATTTAATACTTCTTTTCTTTTCTTTTCTTGTGATGTATAAAGATAATGATTAATGATTAATGAATGAAATGGATGCAAATATAATCTCACATTAATGATTTGAAACCACTGAATTGATTGAACTCCAAAAAATGATTAACCCTCTTTGAACTTGGAAAAATCCTCTAAATAATGCAATTAATATAACATGAAAATGCAATGCAATGCAGCTAACTATCATTTATTTTTGAGAAAGAAATGCAAAAGAGATATATTTTCATCATTGAGTGTTGTGGAACTAGGATTCGATACAATCCTTACTGGTGCCACTGCGACCATAAGAATATGAATATGACTATCATCTCATTTGGTAACCTCTTTAGGAAACTAGTACAACCCTCACTAGTTGAATGACCAACTATGGGAGTATGAATGCCGGTTTCATCATATTCAATGTTACAAGTGGATTTTGGTATTAAGATATGGAAGATATAAATAGCCAAGGTATCCTTTTGTGTAAACAAACAAAGGTTAACCCTCCTTCCTATATGAATGTCCTCGATGGTTCTTTGATGACCATGTCGTTAGAAGAATTCACACAAGTTAGTGGATCTTCCTCAAAATAGTCACACAAAAGTCAAGAAAAAGATCATGTCTTCATCATTACCAATCTAGTCGAAACATCATTGATTAGCTAAAAAGAACATGACTTGAAAAGGTCAATGAAAATCATCAAAACTTTCAAGTGTTTTGCAATGTATCAAGATTTTCAATAAGAATTCCAAACATTCTGATCATTTATGGTATTGTCAAATTTTAATCATGATAAAATAAGTCAATGAAGGTTAAGGATCAAGTTATGTGATCAAACTATTTAGGTTGAACAATGATATCCATCAAAGGTTCCAAAATATCTCTCCTCTAAAGTTCTAAAAATTTGCTTCTATCATGTGACCAAGATGTAGCACTTCTAAAACTGTGTGTACCAAAAACCAATGATTTTCCCCCAAGTGATAAGTGAAACCATGTGTAAAGCTTGGGCAAATGAAACCTAAAATTGACTATGCAGCTGAGAGACTTTATTATGACTATGCACAAATGACGGATGCAATGAGGATGTACAAATGAGATGGTGAAAAGGAAATATATACAAATGCAACTAAGAAAGACCTAAGAAAACAAAAAGTGTCTGTTTCCAGGTTTTCACCTTTTGGGTTTATTTCTCTTATTTATTTATTTTTATTTTTTTGCTACCAAGGCGCCTATTGCTAGGTTTTCACCAAGGCACTTTTCTCTTTTTCAAATTTTTTCAATTTTTTTTTATTTTTTCATTTTTTTTTATATCATCAAGGCGCCTATTTGCTAGGTTTTCACCAAGACAACAATTTTCTGATTTTTGAATGTTTTTACTTTCTTCATGCTTAATTTTCTCCTTTTTCTGATTTACTATTTTTCCATTATTTTTGATTTTTTTTCTTTCTAATTTTTTTTGGATTTTGATCTTTTCTCATTTTTTGGATTTTTGACTTTTCTCATGTACAAAGAAGATGCTAGCTCATCTGATACACACTCGTCTGACACTCTTTCTTTTGACACTCTTTCATCTGATTAAGTATGAAACCTCTTTAAATGAATGCTATTAATGGGCTCTTGCAACTCATCACCTTCACAATAAGCTAGTTTATAGGTTCCTATTCCAAAAGAAGAAGTGATGACAAATGGTCCAACCCAATTTGGTTCCCATTTTCCCTTCTTTTCTCTATCAGCTTGATTTTTAGGATTTTCTCTTAACACTAAGTCTTCCACTTGAAAGGTTCTCAGTTTGATATGCTTGTTGTAGTTTCTTGAAATTCTATTTTGATATACCTTCAAATGATCATATGCTTGTGTTTGATGTTCCTCCAACAATTCCAGTTGTTGAAGTTAGGAAACCCTATAATCCTTGTCAGTGATTAATCCTTGTAGTGAAACTCTTAGGGATGGAATCTCAACTTCTAAGGGTAAAACAAGTTCGGCCCCATAAACCAAGGAGAATGGTGTAACTCCTATTGGTGTTCGAATGCTAGTTCTATAGGCCCATAATGTTGGGTTTATCTGAATATGCCAATCTCTTCCTGATTTATCAACCGATCTTTTCAATATTTTGAGGATATTCTTGTTCGTAGCCTCGGCTTGTCCATTACCTTGAGGATAGTAAATGGAGGAAGAATGGTGAGTGATATGAAATGTTTCAAAAAGTTCATCCACATCTTTGTTCTTGAATTTTTTTCCATTTTCCATGATGATGGCATGAGGAATACCATATCTGCAAATGATGTGATTAAGAATAAAAATAGAAATCTATTTTCTCATTGCAGTTGTCAAAGGAACGACCTCTATCCATTTAGTGAAATATTTTGTCACTGTGAGGATGTATTTATGTCCATTAGAATATGGTGGGTAAATCATGCCAATTAGATCAAAACCCCATTGATAAAACAACCATGGTGTGATGAATGGATGAGATTCTTGTGCAGGTACATGGATCATGTCTCCATGATATTGGCATTTTGAACAAACTTTCACAAATTGGAAAGAATCTTTCTCTAAGGTTTTCTAGAAATACCCCATGCAAAGGATTTTCTTAGCTAAATTTAATCCACTCGAATGAGACCCACAAATCCCCTTGTGGACATCTCTTAAAGATAATATCGATTTCTCTTCCTCTAGACACCTAAGGAGCATTCCATCAAGACCCTTGTGATACAATGTGTCTGATAGGATGGTATAACGAGCTGATTGTCTTATAAAATTTCATTTTTGAGAACGGGTTTGGTCCAAAGGTAAGGTTTGGTCTTTAAGATAAGTATAGATTGGTCCATACTAGGGTGAGTCATGTCCATTAATAAGGGAAACTATTTGGTTATCAGGTAAGTCAAATGTCAGTTTTGCCAACTCTTCCACCAAGAATTCGTACCTTGCATTTTGATCAGGCATTTGGAGTAAATAAGCCAAGGTAGCCATTGCATCAGCTGCTCTAGTTTTGTCTCATGGAATTTGCTCAAAATTTATCAAGGCAAAATATTTTTTCCTGTCATCCACCATCCTTTTATATGACATCAATTTTTCATCTTTGGTGTTTTATTCATCATTGATTTGATTGATGACTAATTGAGAATCTCCATAAACTTGCGATTCCGTGAGATTCCATTCTAAGGCCATTTTGATGCCTATGACCAAAGCTTCTTATTCAGCAATATTATTTGTGCAAGGAAACAATAGTTTGTAATATTTTGTAATTGTGTATCCTTGAGGTGTTATTAAAAGAATTCTAGCCCCTAAAACATTTTCCGTATAGGATCCATCAAAATATAAGGTCCATGTCTTTGCTTCCACATTAACAATTTCTGAATCAGGAAACTTTACTTGAATTGGATGTGTAAAATCTAAAGGATGTTCAACCAACTAATCAACAATCACTTGTCCCTTTATTGCTTTCATATCCATGTACTCAATGTAAAATTCACTAAGCACCATTACCCATTTTGCAATCCTACCTATTAGAGCTGTTTTACTTAGTAGATACTTCAATGGATCAATTTTGGAAATTAACTTCACTTTATGCATCAACATGTAATGTCTTAGCTTTTTAGAGGCAAACACCACTGCTGGGAAAGATCTTTCCATGAATCTATAGTTCAATTCATATTTCATCAATTTTCTACTCAAGTAGTAAATGACTCTTTCTTTTCCTTCATTGTCTTCTTGTGCAAATAGAACCCCTCAAGATTTCTCCGTTGCTGATATGTAAAGTATTAAAGGTTTGCCTTTGATAGGTGACATCAAAATGGGTGGGTTCACCAAGTATATTTTCAACAGTGTGAAATCTTGTTCATCATCCCATATAAAAATGGTGTCCTTATGTAGCAATCTTGTAAATGAATGACATTTTTCCGCCAATTGGGAAATGAATCGCCTTATGGATGGAAGTCTTCCTTGAAGAGACCTCATTTGACTAATATTCTTGGGAATTTCTATGCCCATGATTTCTTTCACTTTCTCGAGATCCACTTCTATTCATTTTGCCAAAAAAATGTAACCTAAGAGTTTGCCGGATTGCACACCAAAAGCACATTTCTTTGGATTTAGTCTCACTTTGAATTGCTCTAATCTTGTGAAGATATTTTCTAGTATTGGTAAATGATCCTTTCTTTGATGTCATTTTGCTAGAATATCATCCACATAGTCTTCTAGGAAAGTATGCATCATGTCATGGAAGATAGTGGTCATTTCTCTTTGGTAAGTTGATCCAGCGTTTTTGAGACTGAAGGGCATCACATTCCAAAAAAAGGTTCCCCAAGGGAATGTAAAAATAGTCTTTTCTTGGTAATTTGGTGCTATGAAAATCTGATTGTATCCACTAAATCCATCCATTAAGGAAAACATATAATGACCCGTTGTTAAGTCCACTATAGCATCAATGCTAGGTAGCAGAAAATCATCTTTTGGGCAAGAAAGATTAAGGTCTCTAAAATCCTTGCAAACTCTAATGGATTTTTCATGTTTTGTGACCGGCACAATGTTTAATATCCATTCTACATATGCAATCACTCTTATGAATCTGACCTTGAGTAACTTTTCCAATTCTACTTTTACTAAAAGTGCCACATGAGGGTGCATCTTTCTCAACTTTTTCTTTACGGGTTTCACACTTAGTATCACATTTAGATGATGCATTATGAAGCTTGGATCTAACCCTGGCATGTCAGCATAAGACCATGCAAAGTTAATTTTCTTTTCTTGAAAGAATTCGATGAACTCCTTCCTTTCTGATGGACTCAAGGATGCTGCTAAATGAATAAACTTTGGATCCACTTCGGTGCCAATGTTCACTTTCTCCGTTGGTTCAATAAGGATGGGTGACCTTTCATCTTCATATTATGGTAGGGTATCCAAACTCTCTTCCTTAAGTGCCACAATTGGGTTTTCACCTTTGGAAACATTTGATATTTTTACTTTTTTAGGCTCTAGCACTGCCACATGGTGGTTTTCATCACTAGACCTTTTCATTTTTTGTATATTTTTATTTTATTTTGTGGATTGAGAGGTTGGATCCCTACCTCTATCATTATATCTGGATTGTATTCATTGGTGGAAGAAGATGGCTCAACCACATTTAGGTATTGGGCCATTTCATGGTCATTGAGAAAGTATAATAGGTCATTTGGTTCAGATAAATCCCAATCAATGAGTTTGGGGTGCATTAGGGCTAAGGATTCATTTGGAAAATTGTCATTCAAAGGGTTTAAAGACATGACTTCATTTGAAGGTTTTTACATTGTATCACTTAGGTCTATGACATGGGCTTCCTCAAGGTGTTCCATGGAAGTAGGATCAAAATTTTCTTCACTAGAGTCCTCATTGATTTCCATGGGAAAAAATGCGTGAGGATTAAATACAACATTTGAATCACCCCCCCACTAAGGTACCCAAGGTTCACCTATCCATTTATTATTCCTAGATTCTTGACCTACATTGGATTCTTGAGGTTCACTTGATACTTGTGTAGAATTCGAACCTTGATGCTCAATATTGTCTTGTCTTTTGACATTAGGAATGGTAACATATGTGTGAATAACATACACCTATTTATCATGACAAGAGTGTTCAGATAGGGAATCCCACTCATAATCCCCGGAATCATCCTCAGTCTCGGATCCTACCATGTGTACATGTTCATGAAAATCATGCATTGGGCTTGAAATTTCTCCTTTGTTTTGATAACCCATTCCAGATTTCTCTTCTTTTGACCTCCAAGTCGGTTCAATGGGTTCTAGAAATCCTCTATTCCTGAATCCTAAGGTTCCTCTTCCCTTGTATTCCATTTTTTTGCATAATTTGATATCCCTTTCCATATTTCTCGGTTTGAATATTGATGTGTTGTACTCTTTCTATGGGATTGTTTGAAGTATCTTCTTGTTTGTAGAGCCATTATAAAACTTCATTGTCCTCCTTTTCTAGGGATAATTTTTCACTCTCTCTTACAAAATGAGAGTTATATTTGTGAGGTGGATGAGCACTTGATGGTTTTCCATGTGTCTTAGGAGAATTTGGTAAATCAAATAGGGAAACGAAATATTCCCCCTCTCCTTTGGAATTGATTCTACATTTCATTTCAAAGTTATGCATCATTTCATTCATCTTTGGTATTGGTCCTTCTTGGCTTGTTCTCTCTCATCCTTGGAAGATTTCAAAATTTCCACCTTTGCTGTAGAAGTCTTTGACTGAATTGTCATGTGAACTTTGACCCTCATAACTCATTTTCTCCTTTCCCTTTGTTGATGTAGTTGAGTTAGTTTGATTAGGGTTTGAGATAGGTGTAGCATTTGATGTTAACTTTAAACCTTCCTCTTTAGCTTCTTCCATGGTGATATCACGGATGAATCCTTCCCTATTGTGAGGAATAAATAGCTCATGACTAGGTTTCAATGTGTTGCAATATTGAAAGGGATTAGAATCTCCTCCAATTGTGATCTTTTCACCCATGTGTGGAAATTTTATGCATTGATGATAGGTGGAAGGTACCGCTTGCATCTCATGAATCCATGGTCTCCCCAATAATATATTATAAGTTAGCTTCATGTCGAGGACTTGACATATGGTGTCTTTCTTGATAGGTCCCACTTGAATAGGTAGAAAAATCATGCCTTTTGAAGATTCTTCCTCATCATAAGCCTTAATGGTAATTTTCTTTTTAGGATCAATGGATGATTCAGCTAACCCTAAAGAATTGACAAGGTTCAATGTGGAAATTTTAAGACCGGCTCCCCCATCAATGAGGACTCTCTTGACCTTATGCCTTTGGATTAAAACTTCTATATGCAAGGGAAATTTTTTAGGGTGAGTAATGGACATATCATCTTGTTCAGAGAATGAAAGGCAATGTGGTGCAATGAGATGTCCTACCATATTTTGAAACTTATCTTCCTCCAAAGTTATAGGAACATTAGCCTCCACTAGGGCTGTTTCCAAGATCTCTTTGTGGTTAGGAGAAAGTTTCACGAAATCCAATATAGAAATTTGTGCTGGAGTTTTGTGTAGTTGATCAACCAAACTATAAGGCTTTATTAAAGAAGATGTTGGTTTTTCCTAAGTAGTTGTTGCAGTAAGAACAAAATTTTTAGAGGCACTTCCTTGTAGTGTAACTCTTGCTGCTTGCCCCCTAGTTACAACATTAGAGGTCTCTTTGTTAGGTTGTTCTTTGATTACCACCACATTTATAGTACTGTCATGTTTGGATCGGGCATTAATAGTATCGTCATAGCTAAGGGAAAAGTTAACATTGTTGTTGCCTCTTGAGTTGTTTCCATTGTTCCCTCCATTGTTAGTATTGGAAGATTCACCTTTCTCATGCTTGTAGAAAGGAGTTTTAAATGCCATGTGATCTTTGTTATTTTGAGGTCCTTCTACCTTAATCACACCATTATTAATAAGATATTGCACCACATGTTTTAGGTGCATGCAATCATTCATCTTATGTTCTCGATTCCTATGGTATTCACAATGGTTAGACTCACTCCACCATATAGGCTTGATTTTTAGTTCATAGGTTTGAGCCCTTGGTAAATCAATAATATTATTTTCAATAAGAGTCCTTAATTAATTTTCAAGTGGTTCACCCAAGTAAATGAATGTCCTCTTAGGTGTTGGTGCAAAGAAAGGCTTAGGCTTGTTAGCCCCTTGATTGTTCCCAAAGTTATTATTGTTGGTATTGTTGTTGAAAGGCACTTTGGGTGCTTGATTCACATTGTTATCTTGAGTGGATCCTCTTGTAAGATTAAAAGGGGTGGCCTTCAAATTATTTTCCTCTACAACTCCATCATTGACCACACCTTTGTTTTTGTTCCTCATCCAAAACCGGTTATTGTTAGGAGGATTCCTATTTTGATTGTTATTGGAGGTATTGCTGTTATTGTTCTTATTATCCTTATAAAGCTTAAGCTCTCCACTTTTAACCAATACCTCTTCCATAGTAACCCCATTCTCAATTAGGTCTTGGAAAGACCTAGGACATTGTAACATTAACCGATAGTTCATCTCATTACTCAATCTATTAATAAAGATGTCCATCTTCTCTTTTTCAGGTACACTTCGAGGGTATCTAGAAAATACCGCTCTCCATCTTTGCAAGAAAAGTAGGAATCCTTCTCCCTCTCGTTTCTTGGTATTACATAAATTTATCATCGTAATCTCATGTTTGATATTGTAAGAATAATGAGTTATGAATTTGGAGGCCAATTCCTCAAAGGTTCAAAAGCCGGAGGGTAACTTGGAAAACCACTCCATTGCCATGCCCCCTAAACTTCATGGGAACAACCTCATTAAATAAGTTGTGTCATGCATGAAATCTAGGCTCAATGCACAAAATTCCCTTAAATGATCTTGGGGATCAGATGATCCTTCATACTTGTCGTATTTAGGAAAAACAACATTACATGGGAATGAGACCATAATTAGGGTCTTGTCAAATGGAAAAGGACACAAAGCTTCGATATAAAAGGGTTTAGGAGCCCCACTTTCTTTCATTGTGTCCAATTGTAGTTGTAATAACTTAAATTGTTTATTCATGAAATTGATAGGATTTTCTTCGGCTTCTTTTTGTTTGAGTTGATCGACATCATAATCATGAGGGAGTTTGAGACCCGCTTGTGCTAGGTCTAAAAAGTACTTTTCCCTATCTCTATCCAACACTTTATCCATAAGTCTCATGAAGAATGACCTTTGCAAGGCTTTTTTGACCTTCTCATTAGTTGCTTCTTCGTCATTAGGGTCAACATTTCCCCCATTGTTATTGTTATTTAACCCTTGGTTGTTAGGGTCCATTCCTCCTCCATTGTTATTATTGTTTAACCCTTGGTTGTTAGGGTCAACTCCTCCATTGTTATTGTTATTAACCTCACCATATCCATTTTTATTGATATCCTTGTTAACGTGGTTAATTTGATCCGGGTCCATGTTTCCAAATGGGAAACACATAGTTGGTTCTACCTCCTTTGTAGGTTCTCACATTGGTCTTGAAGAAGTGAAGGTATTGCTAGGAAAAGGAAGCTCCTGCCTTAGATATGAATTGTCAGATTACAGGGTATTCTTGATATAGTGAGATTGAGTAAAACCTAGCATGGACATGAATTACGTAAAATCTTAGCTTTCTCTCACTTTAATTGATCAATCCCTTATAAATTTTCCAAAATATCCAATAATGGGGATTCTGACCAGTTGAACTTTCGAACAGTTAGAAAATTGAAAAGGGTACTCAAAACTAAAATACAATTTTCTCTAAGCCCTCAGGAAATATCCACTGTTTTCCATTTTTTGTTTCTGGGTGTCACTTCCAGATGTGTAAGCATGACTTAACTCTTCACATGCATTAACTGGAATTTGTCTATGCGGCACTCTGCAGTTAGGAGGTGGTGTTTCCCTATTGGTAGGCGTTGTAATAAATCTTCTAGGCACCACTTTCCAGTGACTTACGCGGTGTTTTAATGCTGCTAGGCATCATTTCAATGTTGCAGGCGTCACAGTGACAAAACTTGCTGTAGGCATTGTTTAAATGGTTATAGGTGACACTTTGCAGATCAAAGTTGCTTTTCACAATTTTTTTGGATTTTTAAAAGTTTTAAGGTTATGATCAGATCTTCCAGATGATATTCTTGCTTGAAAAAGTAAATACAAATGCAACACACACATCAAGTTTGTATCGTATCCCTAAAACAACAATATGTGTATGTTCTCGGTCGTTTTAACAAGTATAGCACAGGAATAGATTCCAAACAATCTACCTAGAGTCAGATTTGGCTTTTAAATATTTTGGCTCTAAAAGATAGCATTCTACTTATAAAGGATTTATTTAACACCTCCGTTCTAAACTATGTTACGATTTTGCGCAATCCCAAAGGACTACTCGAGGAAGTGAAGATAACTTGCACATAATTTAGTCACTACTGTATGCACCCTAAAATGGTCGCCTAGACTTTGGGCCCCATTTATCATTTTATCATTTTATGAAATTTTTGAATCAATGCTTTGGAACATTTTCAATTCAAATCAATTTCCTTGATCAAATTGTAATTAATTCAATTATTCAATTATTTCAATATTTCCTAAGGTTTGATCATTTTTATCTAATTAAAA
>MU227181.1:785969-823936 GCA_018584345.1 Thuja plicata
CCTTTCATAGACTAATATGCATTGTTATCATTTAGATTAGATTTCATTTTCATGCATTTGAATCTCTCGTTTCATGGTGTATTTGCAATAGACACAACTAGGTCAATCTGAGGGCCTTCATTTTATATTTTTACACATCCATGACTAGAGAGCTATGGATCAATATTTGAGGCCTCATTCTTGAGCAACCTTGAATGGAATGATTCATAGAAGTGTGACAACATTTATGCACACAACTACAACCCATTAAGGAAGAGTGCATTTGTTTATAGTGGGTTGGATAGTATCGCAGCTTAAGCGATTGTTTCCCACTTTGGGTCGTTCCCTCTCACCGTCCTCGTAAGGATGTACTTGGGAGGCAGACCCTCTAAAGCTCTAAATTAACTAGCATAAATAGGAAAGTGGAAAATTGAACTTATTTCAACAAGTTTGGGATTTTGATTCACTTAAAAAGTGAAGAGCATATCCCTATTGTTGTTCTTCCTTCCAAACACAAATGTTCTTTTTCAACCTCGTAACAAAGAGGCTCTTAAAAATTGAAATGTGTGGTTAATTTTCCTCCCTTTCTTTCTACCACCCTAAACTCAACATGTTTTGATTTTTGATCAACTTCAAAAAGTTGAGAGCATATGCCTAATGTTTTGTTCAAGATGGACAATAATAGGGTGTCCCTAATTATACTAGGTGTAAATGAATTGCCACAAGTTAAAGGAAAGCAAGCTTGTTTTGAAAAGTAACTCTTTCAAAGCTAGCAAAGGGTAGGCACTTTTTTGAGGTTTTTATGCTTGTTTTTCTTACTCACCTTGTGGCGATAGTTCCCACTCCAGCTCCACCAACAAGTTAGTCAACATAAAGGAACAAAGTGAAGAAAAACTTGAAATGAAATTGAAAATGCACCTAATTTCTTTTGATCAAATTTGCCAAAAATCAAACTTAAGAACTTAAAGCATAAAATCAATTAAGAGTAGGAAACTTCTTCTTGTATGCACTACTAACTTTTATGTATTGCTCATACAAGTGTTCTTCTAACTCTAAATTTTACAAAATATTTACACTATGAATTTTTTTAGAGTATTTGGTTAAGATCCTTACCTCTTTGTTTGGCCTTGTGACCCTCAACTCTGGTTTCTATACTTTCAGGTGCTTTTTCATCTGCAGAAAACACACTGACAGAGAGTTATAAAACTGAATTTAATGATTTAACAACAATAAAACATATAAAGCAGCAGGTGGCATTTAACAACTAACAAACGTCATTTCACTGTGTCTGCGCATTATTTTAAAGCAGCTTAGGCGTCAGTTTCCAGTGACATAGGCATTATTTAAAAGCTAACAAGCGTTAAAATAAACTTCACAGGCATTACAAAGTGTGCAAATTACGACACATAAAAGTTCACAGGTGTCAAAGAACAACTTATAGGTGGTATTTCCTAGTTTAGAGGTGACACTTTATGCTCGCAGGCGTCACACTTTATCTCACAGGCAACAGAAGAATTTAAGACAGAATTAGAAGGAATTTTGTAGGCGTTACTTCTCTTCTAGTAGGCATCATTAGATTCTTCATAGATGCCATTTCTCCTGTAAACTGTAAAATGATCACAAAAAATGAAGGAAAAACACACAAAAATTGAAAAAAATGAAGAATTGAGGCTCAAAGCCCCACAGTGGGTGCCATTTGTGTGTGAATGAATTACACCTTCATGAAATTAGTTTATTTAATTACAATTATATGGAATAATAATGGAAATTTAAGCTAAGAATTGCAATTAAATCAATAAGCATCTCATGGCTCTCTATCTAAGCACGTTGATAAATCTCTCAGCCTTAATCTCTATCAATGACAGTCCTAGAACGAGAATTTGATGAAGATAAATGCCTAAATATAGCTCAATTCTATCAAATTATGATGATATTGTATCCAAATGCACTCAAAATGATCTCTATAATGCTAAAATGCTATGATAATATCTCAATATGCTCAAATTTCTATGAAAATGACAAGAGGTTTGATGATTTGCATTAGAATTTCTAGGATCTCTAATGCTCTCAAAATGGCTTTTATTTATAGGATTTTCCCAAGTGTAAGGGGTGGAGTTAATTGATCATAGTTAAGCCATGGTTGAGTGAGAGGATTTCAAACGGTTTCAAATGGTTTCAAATGGGGGGATAATTTAAATGATTGTCTCAAAGGTTGGGACAAAGAGACAAATTTGAGTGATTGAGATTCAAAGTTCAAAATGAGTGATTGAGATTACAAATTTAGGAGTGATACATGTGCTTTGTGTTCTCAATTTCCATTGGTTGCTCAAATTTATGTTGAAAGATATTAGGATTATTTAATTCAATCAATTAATTAAATTAGTCATGTAGGCATGAATAGGTTCAATTTGATTTTTGATTTAAACTATACAATTAATTGATTAAAATCAATTATATAGTTTTGATTATCCCCTTTAGGCTTATATTTGATCATTTGATGTCATGGTTAATTAATCATTTTATTTAATTTGATTTATCCCAATTTCATTTATAAATGTCCATTTGAAATTGATTTTGATCCATTTGATGAAATTTGATGAGATTATGAGCAATTTGATGAAAAATGCAGATTTGGAACTTTGATTAGAGAACACCTGGTCAATTTTAGGTGTTTACAAAACCTAAACCTTTACAAAGGAGAAATTTGTTTAGGACTGTTTGCGAATCAAGAGGTAAATGTTGCAAATTTTTCATGGATAGTGGTAGTATTGATTTTATGGTATCATAAGAGATGATGCAGATGCTTGGCTTGAAGATGCTTAAACATACTTGTCATTATGGGATAAGTTGGTTTTCAGATGATCACATGGTAGAGGTGAAAGAGAAGTGCTTGGTTAATTTTAGCATTAGATCATACATAGACGAGGTGTTGTGTGATGTGGTATCTATGAGTGATTTACATGTTCTATTGGGTAGATCTTGGCAATTTATAGGGGATCTATTCATGATTACAGAAGAAATTATGTCACAATAGAGAAGGATGGACAAAAGTTTACTTTGGTTCCCTTGAAGGACGCAGAGGGGAGAAGTGCAAGAATATGAGTATGGTAAAGAGTTATTATTCAGAGAAGAAAAATATAAAGGATGGTATAGATCAGAAGAAGGATCTTGAAGGTAGACCAAATAATAAGTTGGTAGCAGATAGTAGGAAAGGTAGAATGAAGCAACATAAGACCTTGGTTTCTCATTAAATAAAGGATTATAGTAGAGGTAATTTAGTTGTGTGAAAGAAAGGAGGTAGTGGTAAGAATTCTTGTGATGATGTGAGATGTAATGGAGAAAGTGTAGAGAATTTAGGTGGATGGATCTACTAGAGGATATAGCATAAATACAGAGGTAGAGAGTTGGAGACCGAAATGATATTTGGATCAAGAATGTGCATGAGATTTATGTCCCACATCCTGTCAAATGTTCATAAGTTTCTCTTATGGAACATTTTATTCTCACTAGGGGTTTTTGATGCAGGAGCATTCTTGGGTCGTTGGAAATCGTTTCTCACCCAAAAATATTTCCCTTTCTGTTTGTTCTTAGTTTTGTTTTAGTTAGCAGTTAGCAGTTCCGTGTTTCTTGCTGTGTTCCTTGGTTTTAGATCATTTGTTGCTACAAAACTGAGGGTTTATTCTGTAAATCATGTTTTACCTATGTCTCGGTTCACACCTCATTTGGATACTTTTCTTTGGATATAATAAAGATTCTTGGTCAGTTTTGTGTGTTCTTCATGTTATAACGGTCAGTTGGAGTTTTCAGTGAAGCTTGGTGACTCATATCCTGATGTTCTTGGATCTTTGACCAACATCTCTCTTGGATCGCACAAGATTTCTACATATTGGCATTAAGACCTTTATGATTTGGGTCCTGACCTATATTGTTGTATTACGTTTTCTTATTCTTGGAAAATGCAATTAATCTGGCCGACTTATGAGTTGTGAAGGCTGTATATATTGAGGCTCTTGATCTTTGTTTTGGGGAGTTCTCAAGAAATAACCTTGGAAGGTTAGCATTAGGGTTTAGAATTATATTTCGGTTGTAATCAGGCATGTATGCCAAAATTCTATAATTTGCATGTTGCTGGCCAATGTGATGTAAATATCTGATTCTATGATAATGCGAAGATCTGTTATAGCATGTTGATTGTCTATTCTTGTTTCTGAGTTGGTTTTGTCCACCGTGTTGACTGTTACTACATGATTGGACCATCTCCATTTGGGAAATTCCAAAAATGTGTGATCAAAATGTGACACTTCTATAAACCATTACACATGAGAGAATCCATGAAAAGGAAGTCTCAAGAAGCGGCTTATAGCTTCCTATCCATAGCGTGCAAGAATCATGTAGATAATGATGATGGCTCTCAGATGAATCTAATAAGCAAGATCCCTTCAAAACCACTTGTTAGGAAGCAAATAAAAGATCAAAATGCTACAATAAAACCCAATCAACAACCCTAAAGTGCAAGATGCAATGAAATGAAGCTTAAAAAAAGGTGCAAGCTCATCACAATTTTTATTTATTTTTGCTTTTGACCTAGTCAACAAGATCTAATTTTTTTCTATGATTACAGCCCTAAAAATATAAATGAAAGAAAGAGACCCCTGCAAAAAATTTGTGAGCTTTCCAAAAATGTAATATTTTAGAAAAATACCTTAATTTGTGCCCTAGGGACCCTATTTATCAAAACAGACCAGTTTTCAAAGATGGATTTTTAAGATATGATATGTCATAAAAATTAAAAACACAAAGAACATACCCCCTGTATAATTTCTGTAGCTTTCCAAAAATGTAATTTATTCCAAAAAATTCACTGGTTTGCGACCAGAAATGAATTTTTATGAACAATAATAAAAAAATTATAACTCACGGAATAATGATCTGAAAAATCTGATTTTCGGGCTGAGATACATGTGAATCATATCCAACTTGCGAAAAAACATTCAAATTAAATCTCCAAGCCGTTTGTGAGATATGATCAAATCTTTCAAAACAACCCTAGGTTTTGTCTTCAACTCATCCTGCACAAGAGTTAGCCTTGAAAAACTTCAATAAAACAGCCATGTAAAGATTAGAAAATCTAAAAATATGAATAAAATGAAAGAAAATTAGGAGCATGAGCCCCACGGTGGGCGCCAAAAATGTGTGATCAAAATGTGACACTTTTATAAACCATTACACTTGAGAGAATCCATGAAGAGGAAGTCTCAAGAAGCGGTTTATAGCTTCCTATCCATAGCATGCAAGAATCATGTAGATAATGATGATGACTCTCAGATGAACCTAATAAGAAAGATCCCTGCAAGGTGCACTATAGAATTGAAGATTCAAATGATAATGCAAAGTAATCTAAGATGAGATGTAACATCTAAGCTAAAAATGATATGCAAGAAATGCAAGGAAAGTAGATCTAAACTAGATGAATAAGATAGATGCAAGAAAGTAGATAACAAATCTAAATGAAAAGGTAATGCTTTAATAATACCAAGATACAATATGAGCTATGATGCAAGAAGGCTTCAAGATGCAAGAACTCCAAGATCTCTAAAGGGGCAAGATGCAAGATCTCCAATAACTATCTTCTCTAATTTTTTCTAGTATTCAAGAATGAGGAGAGAGCTTCCTTTTATAGGAGATTAGAAATGAGCGGACGGTCAAGATTAAGAGGAAAATATAAATGATCATTGGTGGATATTAAATCTTGAATGATCCATGTGCTCATATCTTCAACAGGCAAAATCAAAGGCTAAGATTAAGAGGCAAAACAATGAGTGGTTGAGATAAAAAGGCAAAAACCTTTTTCAAAAATTCCATCTCATTGAATAGTGCACTTTCTTATTATTATTTATTATTATTATTATTATTTCTTATTTATTATTTTCTTGTTTTATGTGCACTTAGGATAAAGGGGTTTTTATTATTTAATTAAAAGGGAGCATGTTGTTTTAATTAAATAAAGCTTAGGATAAAGTAGTCAAACTTTAAGATATAAATAAAATAAATGACTAAGTGGTGATTTGATCAAGAAAATGAGAGATTAAAGAAATATGCAAAATTGATTAAGAACAAGATGTAGTCTAGTATTTAAATTTTAATGTTTAGAAAGGGGCTCATAGTCTACTAGACCATATTTTGGGTGATTACAATTGCGTCAAATACATTCTTGCATCTTGTAGCAATTGTCTTGCTGTTCTCTTGTAGAATTTACCTTCGTCTTTCATTTGATCTTGGGGGTGTTGTAGAGTCACCTAAAACTCTAACAGGTTTGAGGGCCAAGGAAATCATTTTGGAAATGAGTTAAAAGTTGAAAAAAAGAAGAAGAGATAAAACTAAAAGGAAATAAGACAATAAAGCATAATAAGAATCTAATTTTAATCTATACAATCAAGGAATTTTACAGTATTAAAACATTATTATAATATTATACATAAATTAAGACAATATATCCTAAAGACACCTTTATAACCTTAATGCATTTTTAAGCTCTATTGTCTTAAATGAATAAAATATCTTTAATGCATTGCAATATTTTAAAGATAGCTTATAATATAAATGTATGTAGTTGCAACTATGCATTAAGTAAAATCAGAAACAAGGGTCTCAACTCAGATTGCAATCCCGAAGTTCAAAGCATACATAACAAACTCTTAGATGGGTGGAGATCACATCTACAACCAAGATCTCAATAAAAAACCAACTCTATTTCAACTAAGTCTAAACAATGCCAAACCGTTTATAGTTTGTTGTTTTCCCATTCTCAAATCTTGTGAAAGTTTCTTTATTTGTCTTGATAATTGATCTGTAATATGTCCAAGCCTTTCCCGTGCTTATCTAATCAAAACAATGTTAGATAAGATAAGATAAATTTATTAATGTCCAACGGAAGACCAACAAGGGTCTATGGGATAGGAAACAAATAGCCAAAAAGCAAGAAACCAACTGACCACCAAACAGTGGTCGGGGGAACAACAAAAAGAACAAGGAACCAAACAAGAAGCAGAGAACAAAGAACCACCAGGGCAAGGACTAGGGGTCCTTCCCGAGTGGAAAGAAGTCCAACACAAAAGGATAGTGACCCGGAAGAATAAGGGTATGGAGTCGTCGTCGTGATTTGCTGGTGGTCTGTCGCTGATGAGTAGAAGCACTGCGAGGTCTCACAGATCTAGAGTGACAGATCTGTTAGACTTTATTCTATTCAATCTCACACTTTTTATTCTGATGTACGACTAACAGACAAATCTGACAAGACCTTCCTTGCAACTTCTAAAATAAATTTGACTTTATTGTCAACATTGAATTTTTAAACATAGAAATCTCAATGATGAGCCCCCCAAATAAAAAAAAAAGGAAAATAAAATAAAATGAGGAAGATAAAACAAAATGTTTCATCACCAAGAGGCTCTTGGTTTTTTTGATAAACAAATGTTCCACCAGCATATTTAAATAAAAAAAATATCTTGAATATCATCTATCAATAAATAACCAGGAGCTCCTTGTTCCTCAAGTATGGAAGCCTGTGAGATGACAACATTATATTTTCCACACCTAATGGTCCTAGAACACGATTCAAGAATGTCGAAAAACTGTATGGATCTCTAACCTTCCTCAATATTCTGCAAGCCATTAGAAAATGCCTACCACAGTGATGAAAAACCAAGCCACTAGCATCAATGAACAAGTATGAAAGGAAATATTGACGAGTACACTAAACCGATAGAACAACATAAACGGGAGTTAATTGATGAATCAACTGACACAGGTAACACATGCATAAACCTGCACCAATACAATAAACCTTAGTGGTAAAAAGTGATGAAAAAGAGGGCCAAGAAAGATCACAATTAACAAAAAGACAATCATAAATCAAACGCACATGGAACATGTTAAGAGGGATAACATCTACACAAGAACAAAGAAAGCCTCAAACTACAGCCAATCTAGCTTGTTAGAACCATGGGAGGAGTAGCCGGCTATCATTATTATTCTTTGTTTGAGCGGGAGCTTTGCAATATGATTTTGGTTTTATGATTAGATATGACAAACATATGTAGAATGGGGGTCTACAAAATCAGCACAACCAACTTTGAGTTTTAAGTTCAAGATGGAGGATATTATTATTGATATAGATTTGGCATTTAACATCGCTAGTTAGAAACCCTTCAGATTGAAAGATAAAAATTAAACAATGTTTGATTGGATGGAAAGAAGTTCAATTGGTTATGTGTTTTGGATTTAGTGTTCCTCAATGTATATGTTTTGGATTTAGCCTTCCTAAATGTATAGGGAGAAACTACCATCAAGAATCTCTAGACAAAGTTATGGAATTTATACTAGAAAAAGTATCTTGTGAACTATCTCTTTTTATAATGTATTTGTTGAGAGTGAGCGATAGAATACTTAAATCCATTCAATATTGTAGTGAGCTAGTTAGCATCTATGAATGTTAAAATGAGTGAGGAAGGACAATATATCACCCTCTAATATATTTTGACTAATTCATGGAAAAACCTAGTTATGACAATTAATAATACATTTCAAAGTTGAAGCTTAATTAGTGGTCAACATGCATTACTCTAACAGGAGATGAGGTGAGAAACATTAAGATCCACTTTTTTAAAAGGTAATTAAAATGATAAGAGCAAGATCACAAATAAAAAGTGATAAAAAAGGGAGATCTAAGGTCAATAATTAGAATTATATAAAATTGGTCACATTAAAGACTAAAAGGAGAAGGCTAAGGAGGATTTCAACAATGATTCAAACTTGATATCATCTAAGGAAGATAAGGATAGTATTCATTTTAGCTCTTACCGCACATGCATGTGATAATACATGGTTAATTGCCTTTGGAATTTTCTTTCATATGACTTCCCACTAGGAGTTATTTTCTAATTTTGAGAACTTGAAGATGGAAAGGTGTATTCGGTAGACAACTTATTGGTCATGGGAGAATCATGTTGAATTTTAGAAATGGGAGGACTAAATCCATTTCTAGTGTTATGCACATTCTAGGAGCAAGAAGAATGGTGTGGCTATATAGGCCATTATTTAGCATGTAAGGATGCAAGATGGTGTGTAGAGGCATAGTATTGGTTAAGGGATTAATTTTCTTGAACTCTATTTCATCTCAATGCAAGCAACATGGAGTGCAACAATTGAATCAAAGGCATCTCATGGAAAAACTATGTTGTGGCACAATTATATACGCCAAATTGATGACAAAGAATTCAATCCCTTGAAATATAAGAGCATATTTGAGGGATTTAATCAATAGATCTTTAGGGATTTTAGATTTAATATATAGTGATGCATTCAGTCACACTAATAAACCTTCACTAGGAAAATATGTGATTATATTTCTTTAAATGAAAAATTCAAGAAAATATGGGCCTTCTTCCTTAATAGAAATTTGAGATCTTTGCAGAGTTCAGTTTTTTGTAGAGATACAAACAAAGAAGATAAAAAAGTTGATAGCATACAATAGTTGAGTTGTATTTAATATAGATCAACAAATTTTATAGTAAACATGACATTGTGAGGCATAAGAAAGATCCATACCGCCCTTAATAGAATGTACTTGTGGAGATTATAAACAAGATACTAATGGAGAGAGATAAGCGGATGCTTAGTGGAGCCAGTTTGGTTTAAAAATTCTAGGTAGAATTTTAAGGACAATTTGTATGCATTGAATGTTCATTAGCCATATATTCTTGCTGATATTGTTCTCCATCTAGGTAGGCCCAGCTAATGAGTATGCAAGTGATATTTTATAAAAATTATATTGGAGGCCAAAACATTCACAAGTATGGCCCACCTAAAAAGTATATGAAATTATTTTTAAAAATCATTTTGTAGATAAATGATTACAATCTTGAAGTTTGGTTTGGGTTATTTTTGTAGTTTTATCAAATTTTTACATTTGTTATTTAGAGGGATTAAGATATAAATTTATAAACCATTGTATATGACTTGACATAATTTGACTTAAAATAATCAGAACATATTTTTTTTAGTGTGTAGAGAATGACGTCTAGATTGATCACATGTTTATTTTTAAAAAGTATAATTTAAAGTGAAAAATTATTAAACAATCATAATATATGCCACCTCAAGTTTATGAGAATATTTTAAAAATATAATAAATAAATAAATAAATAATATTTGAAGTTTTAAAATTGCATATTTGAAAACTAAACATTTTTATCTATAATGAGTTTTAATTGTATAAAAAATTATTGAAATCAAAGTTGTCAACCTTATTGCCAAAGTTAGTTTAGTAATATATGTTATCATAACATTCTATTTATAGGTCCAATGTCCAAGGTTCTATTTATAACCTTAAAAGCACTGCAAACTTGGAGGTAATTTTTAAAATAAAATATAAAAATAATATGATAGAAAAATACATTTCCTATATTTATACCAGAAATGTTGTGATGTTGCTATAAGGATTCAATTGTGTAGTTTTTGAGTCAAACTCATTGACCCATGTTTCATGAGTAGGGGTTCATAAGAGCCCATTTCTCATGAGAATAAATGGAACACTTAACACTCATTGCATCTAGGTGATGGTCACAGGGGTTCACCTAGATGCAATGTGTGCTAAGTGTTCAATTCATTCTCATGAGAGATGGGCTTTTGTGAACCATTGCTCAAGAAACATGGGTCAATGAAAATACCTCCTACTTAACACTAGAAATGTTTCTAAATAATGAATATGCATTCCTAATTAATATATGATAACAATAAATACCTATTCTGTTTAAAGGTAGATAAACTACAATTATAATTGTTTTATATTGATAATATGAAATTTGCAAAGTACCCATACATGGCCTTGTAATGCAAAATAGGTTTATTTACAAAGTGCATCATCTTAGCTATTTACATTTAATATTCTCAAAATTTATTAATTTTAATAGGCATAAATAAACCCCTATTGATAAAAAAATATCTATACTATATTGTTACTACTAGTTGAGATTATTTGTCATTGTCTCTCTCCCACACTAGGTTGATGAAACCAAAAATGTCTCCAGGATTAATTCCTCTGCACTATGAAAAGACAAAGAAACACCATCTATCTACACTTTCTTAGGTACCTATTTGGGGTATCCATTAATAATGAGACTTGAGGGCTGTTTTCTTGAAATTTCTTTTGTTGTTTTTGCACCAGCCCATCTTGTCATTTAATTGTCTCTTCCTCATCATCTTGCATGAAAAAAGAGAGTTGAGATACCTTGGAATAAGTATGGAATAAGAGAGTTGAGCTACCTTGGAATAAGTATGGAAAAGTAAAGCCCATCTCTACCATTAATGTTAATTGCATATTTCCATTCGTATGAGATCATGATGCAGGAGCATCATCAGATGCTTGTGTTCATTCTATTGGAAGCATTTTTGTTTTCAATTTTTGTTTTGTTTAAGTTTGGAGTGTCAACCAAGTGTATTTGTTTTTTTTTTTTAATCTCTGCTTGTGTCTCCAATAGATCGATACAATTCAAAATCATCCTCTCAAGTTTGAGTACTCTTTGACAGTTCAATGCTCATTAGAGATTGAAGAGACTTCACAAGTATCTTCTTGATAGTTCATAGTATTTGTTCATGGTCTTTGTTCATTGGAGATTGAAGAGACTTAACAAGTATCTTCTCAATAGTTCATGGTATTTGTTCATCGAAGATCCAATAAATTTCAAAAGTATCTCTTTAAGGACCAATGGTTCATGTTCATCGGAGATCATAGGGACTTCACAAGTCTCCCCGACGACTGATGGTTCCTATTCATCAGAGATTGAAGAGACTTTAAAAGTCTCTCCCAAAATATGATAGATAAATCATCAGGGATCAAGGAGACATCTTGAAGCTTCCACCATTGGTCTTTATCTTACTGATAGGTTAAGTGGATCGTTTGCCTGACTGTTGGGATTCTGTTAGAATGGTTTACGATTAACTGATTCCTGGACATATAAAAGACAAGAGGCAAATAGTTGGAGGGGATCGATACTAGCCATTTGAGTTGGCGAACTGTTTGTGAACAAAGGAGAAACCATTATGAGAATAGTAAAAGGGTTGAAGTGGTTACCATTAGAGGGGAGGAAAATTAGAGACTTGGTTGAAATCACAAACTAGAATCGGGAAATGATTGGATTTTTTAAATCCACTTTCAAAATAATTGTAATTGGAATAAAATTGTGAATAAAACATTCTATTCACTTTGTTACTGCAAACTTGAATTTTTTTTGTGTGGTCTTTGTGTTGCGTGTTTGGGATTATCCTCGGGATTGATTGCTTCAAGTGTATTAGAGCAGGTTTGTGAATTGAAAGTGTCAGGAAATATAAAGTTCTGAAAGAGATTTCATTGTGAGTGAGGGGAAACAGGGAGGAGACTCACAACTGCAAAGAACTTGCGTATAATGACACAAAGAGGATGTGGCAAACGAAGAGGGGAATATAGAGAAGAAAACGTTACAATAATGGATATGTTGTGAGGAATGGTGGCTAGGCTTGAAGCCATTGAGATAGCAGAATGTAGATGTGTTCATGTTGAGGATGTCAACAAAGATGAAGAAGAGGTTGAGGTTCCCAAGGAGGTGCTCAACTTGGGGTGATAAAGTTGAACAAAGGTTCATTAGAGCCATCACCAAAGTCAATGTATACCCAACTTTGACCCTTGAAATTTAATGGTAATTTGGTTTCAGATGAATTAATGGAATGGATTTATGAAATAGAGAAGTAATTTGATTTTGAAGGCTTGGAGGAAGATAGGAAGGTGAAATATGCCCGTACACAATTGAAAGGGTATCTATCCCTGTGGTGGGATCATTTGTTGACTGATAGACAACGAAGAGGCAAGGAGAAAATAAGGCCATGGAATAGGAAGCACTTTCAAATATAAAAGTCCTTTTGAAGGCTCATTTTTAACTACCAAGTGTTTAGAAAGAGAATTTGAGAGCACTCGTATGACTAGGTCTCCGACAGTGCAAATTTCTTGCATTCATGAGGTTTTTAGTTGCATTTGACATTGCTTTTAGAGAATTTATTGGTTTCTTCATGCAAAATTTGTGCAGGTATGGTTTTCTCTATTTTTGTGGAATTTTTAGGTATTTGTTTTCGTGTTTTCCATTTTTGTTTTGTCTTCTTTTTCTTTTGTAGCTTAGGGTTTTTCCATTGGTTGCTAGAATAAGTTATATCTGTGTGAAATCCTTGTTCTAATTTGTTTTAGGGATTATATTTTGTAGTTTTTAGGGATGCTTGTGTCCTAGTGTTCTAGAGTCGAGTGTTCAACTCCAGGGTTTTGTCAAATTTTCTAGTTTTAGGTCTTTTAATGCATTTATTAGATGCCCTACACCATACCAATGGTAGTATGAGAAAGTTGCATTGGGACTTTGTATGTCATGGTTGAAGAATAGAGTTGACCTAACTGTCCCATTGTCATCAGTTGTGTTCAAGAATAAAGTCACTTCAATAATGATATTATGTCCTTTTTTCAGTTCTAGTTCCTAATTTTTGGTCACCAATATGCCCCATTCAGAACTCTTAGTCTGGATCTACCCATCAATATCATGCCCCAAAATTCAAATGTCCAGAGTGAAGTATCTCTATGAATAGATTCATAGTCCCCCATTCTAGAGCCCCGCGCTTAACTTAGCCTTGACCCCAAAATTCATCCCCGTAGTAGAAGTTATAATTGCAATGGAATATCAAACCTTTTGGTCTAGGATACCATCCACAGTCTACCTTCTCTATTATAGAGGGATTATACTGGATCCCTAATCCAGTATCCCCAGTCTCACTTTCCTACATTTCATCCAATAAAATATGTGTCTTCGAACATTCTATATTGGGAATATCTTCCTGATCATCCTTATCTCCTAATAGAGACTCGTTCTAGTATCCCCATATCTGTATTTTTGGGCCCAAACCTTTGAGGTAGATTTATAATTCTATAGTTCATCACATGTTTATATGTTATTGATTAAGATTTTCTTGCTTGGTGTAGGTTAAAAGTTTGATGCAAAAGCAAATCTCGCTCAAACACCAGAGACATAACCTAGGCTGACACCTCCGTCCCCACCTGGTAAGAAGTCCAAGGTAGAGGTCCAAATGGAAAAGACACACTATAAAATGAAATATATATATTAGGGACATGTTAGGATCTCCAAATTGGAAAGCAAGGTGCATGTCATCACAAACACAAATATTGGGGACATTGATTTGAAAGCTATCAAAATTGTAGTGGAGAATCCACCCCCTGGATCATGCTTCTACAAAGAACATAATGATTCTAGCCTCCTATAGTAACTTCCTTCCCATAATCACTCCAGTCTCCAGAGCTAATTTGGACTCTGGCCTGCCACTACTTTGAGACCATGAGGAGGTGTGACAGATCATACCAGAAAGACATTGCCAACTTGGGACAAATGTCATCAATATCATCTTCCACCTCCTAGATAGATGAAAGTTGATAGCCATGATTGAAGATGCAATATTTTCCAAATATGCCAAACATTAGAGTGCAAAAAAAGGTACCTGAATGACAATTGGCTCATTAAGCCTAGGAAGGATGGATCCAAAATGGTAGATACAATCCAACACTCTAAATTCCTTCTACTCATCTAGGGAATTATAGCAATTCTAAGATGCATTTTTGATTGTTGGATGAAAAGAATTATCAACCCTTGATGTACTACTTCACCACTAGGATCTTCAATGGCACCACTATCTTTGATTGGGAACACATCATCTTAGAATTCCTAAACAAAAAAATCCTCATTGTCAGGGACTCCAAATAGTTTTATATGACTTCTTTTCCCTTCTAGATGGTAGCCTGAATTAAGGGAACCTGTTGTAATTATTTCTATTAGAGGCGTTGACATTCATGTTTTTTCATTAATGTCAACATATGTTTTTGTTGGATTCATCAGAAGTCTCAGACAGACTGGTTAGATCACTGGTACATACAATTTTGACAGTAGGGTATGGACACTTTATGATCTTTTAGAGCATGTGAGCATGAAGATGTATACAAGGAGGAGCAATAATCTTATATATAAGGTCACCTGACTTGACCTTACTAAACATGGAATAAGTTATAGTTGTTTTGATGAAGATTGGTTATAGAATAGTGACAAAGAATTATGGCAGAGATAGTCTCGGTAGTTTTGGGATAACTTGGATGTGATCATGAGTTATGATTTGCGAGCTTAAGGCATGGTAGAAGAAATGTTGGAGAATGTTACTTGTGATTCTTGGGTCACTAAGTTCTTGGTGACATCAACCAAAGTGTGTGATCTTGCGAAGATCTTTTTGTGGCTGACTACAATGATGTAACATGTTTAGAGGATGGCGAGCATGGATTACAGATCTTGGAGTATAATTGTTGAGTTGTAATTGATGTTTACTTGTGTAAGGTACCATGTGTATCCTAGAAAGGGTCTATATCATTGTTTGTGCATTGGGGATGTCTTAATAGGATGACCGATTTGTTTATTGTAGACTTGTATAAAGGAGACTTGTTTCTTGGTGAGGAAACAAATAGTGTCGAGGAAGCTGCGAGCTTGTAATTGTGAAGTATGCAGGATGTAGAGCTGAGATATTGATTGTGATGAGCTTCATTGGAACTATTTAGGAAAATCAAGTTGCTATCAGCCAGTTCACTAGTTATTGTATAAATCTCTATATGTATTTCAAGTAGTGAGTCTAGAAGGTGGATTTAACCTTCTCATTTGGGCAGTGTGTCTGGGCAGTAAGCCTTTTGTTTCTCTTGACTCCTAACAGGGTCTATCCTTTAACATTGACTTTGTACTATATGCAATAATCAAGTCCTAACATGGCTAAATCTTCTAACAGGGATACTATACTTTCAGTACATTATTTATGGGTGCTAATTCCCACCAGGATTTTTCCCTTAATAAGATTTCCTCGACAAAAAATACTTGTTTTATGGTGTTGTATTTGATGTGTTCAGACTTGCATTGAGTAATTAGTTTATAGAGTATAAAGTTTAATTATCTAGCTCACAACTCATTCACCCCCCTCTCAGTTGTGTTGGTGGACTATTATTGTTAACAATTGGTATCAGAGTTTTTGGTCCTTTGAAAGAAATCTTAACAACTTGAGGTGATCCTAAAGATGACATTCTATAGGAAGGAGACTCCAAAATTTGATCCTAAAAATTTTGACAGTTGGAAGAACAAGATCAAAACACACCTACTCTGCTTAGGAATTGATTACTGGATGATTACTAAGAAGGATGAATAGATCAATCCTAAAGATGAATTAGATAAATCTAATGAGGCTAAAAAGAAATTATTTAGTTGTAATATGGTTGCAAGAGAGGCATTGATCAACGCGCTCTCTGAGGGTGAATTCACAGAGGTTAAAGACTTGGATTATGCACACAAAATCTGGACAAGACTAGAGGCACTATATGAAGGAGATAAGTTTACCAAGGAGGCGAAGTTGTAGAATTGGAAGACTAAGATGGAGATTTTAAGAATACGAGATGATGAGAATGTCAAATCATATTTATAAAGGGTTACAATGGTTGTTACAGTGATTAGAAAATCTGGAGGCACATATACTGAAGAAGAACTAATCACAAAGATTCTTAGATCTTTGACACCTGTCTACAAAACTAAAGTACAAGTGATAGAAGAGATCATACATTTGTTAGTGAACTTCATCAGAGAGGTATTGATTGCTAATTTGACCACCTTTGATGTTGTAGAGCTGGGAGATACATTACCTAAAGTGGAATCTGCATTCAAGGCACTATGCACAATGACAAAAAGACTTTATCAAGTCTTGCAAGCACCAGCAAAGGTAACATGTTTGAAGAGCTTGGTGAATATGTCAATGATTGGGAAAAGATAGTACAAGAGGAAAGGAAACTAGATGATCTTGTGGCTTTAATCGCAAGAAGAGAAAAGAGAGGTAAGGGTAAATTTGAAGAAAAGTTACCCCTGAAGTGTTTTTCATGTAATAAGATTGGTCATTTTGCATCTAGATGTCCCACAAGGGTTCCTAAGCATAAACCTAAGTTTTATAGACCAAATTATTCTAAAGATAAGGAATGTTATTATGCTAGTGAAGGTGTGTCTGATGATGATGTTGTGGATTATGATGAAATTGGATTTATTTATATTAAAGACGATGAGCCTATTCATGAATAAAGAGCCCTAGTTTCTCATGTTGAAAAGAAATTTGAATGCGTCATAGACAATGATTGTTCACATCATATGACTACTGATAAAATTAATTTTTTTGAGCTAACTAAATATGATGGTGGTGTAGTCATATTTGGTGATAACAATCCAAAATTGATCATTGGAGTAGGTTTGATTTCTCTTGATGGTAAAACTAATATTGATGATGTATTTCCTATTGATGGACTTAAGCACAACTTATTGAGTGTTGGACAACTTGTATCTACAAGTGTTATAATTTGAAGTTCAGTGATGGGAAATGTACTATCAGAAGTCATTCAGGAGATTTGATCCCATTTGGAACAAATTCAAGAGGTAATATGTTTGAATTGAATACTATAGAAGCTACTTGTTTTTTTGTGAAGGTTGATGATAGTTGGTTATGGCATAGAAGGTTCTATCATATAAATTTTGATAACATTGTGAAAGCAAGTATGACAAATGCAGTTAGAGATTTACCAAAAATTGTAAAACCTTCTGACACCATGTGTAGAGTGTGTGTGATGGGGAAACAAACTAGAAGCAGTTTTCAAAGAAAAACTTACTTAGCAAAGTGAAAGTTGGATCTAGTGCATATAGATCTTTGTGGTCCTACAAGAACAAGATCATACTATGGAGAAAGGTATTTTTTACTCTTTTTTGATGAATATTCTAAGATGATGTGGGTTGCATTTCCTAAAGAAAAGTGTGAAGCTTTTGATAAGTATAAGATTTTCAAAGCAAAAGTTGATAATTAAATAGGTGTGAAGATAAAATGTTTGAGGTCTAATAGAGGTGGAGATTTTACATCATATATGTTTAATACCTAATATGAAGAGCATGTTATGCTCGGTTAGACAAGTATTTACTACATCTTGGTTTCATAAAAGGTAGTGCAGACAATAATTTATACTTGAGAACTAGTGAAGATCGAATCTTTATTGTTTGAATTCTTTGCAGATGATATTATTTTTAGAGGCAATGATGAAATGAGTAAGAATTTTTATGAGGAAATGAAAAATAAATTTGAAATGTCTATGATTGGTGAAATGAATTTATTCCTTGATTTGCAAATTACTCAAGACAAAAATGGCATTTTCATCTCCCAAATCAAGTATCTTACGGAATTGTTGAAAAAGTTTGGAATGGAAGATTGTAAAACTGTTGGGACACCTATGGTTACTAGTTGTAAGATTACTACTACTGATGAATCTCAAAGTGCTTTTTAGACAAAGAACAGATCCATGATTGGAGGCTTACAATATCTAACTCACACTAGACCAGACATTGCTAATGTAGTTGGAATTATTGTGATGTTTCAAGAAGATCCTAAAGAAACTCATATTTCAGTTGTTAAGAGGATATTCAGATATCTGAAAGGAACATTGGAATATGGTTTATGGTTTGAAAAGTTTGATAATTTTACTTTGCATGCTTATACTGATGTTGATTGGGTAGGAAGCGTTGATGAGAAAAAGAGCACAAGTGGTGGTGCATTTTTCCTTGGAAAGAGGTTGGTTTCATGGTTAAGTAAGAAGCAAGATTGTATAACTCAGTCTACTAATAAATAAGAGTATGTTGCTTCTGCTATAAATTGTACACAGATTGTGTGGATGAAGTAGATGTTGAAGGACATTGGGATTACTTTTGAAGAGCCAGTGGTTATGCATTGTCGCAATACAAGTACAGTGAATATGTCAAAGAATATTTTTATACATTTAAAGACCAAACATATTTCAATCAAATATCACTTCTTAAGAGACAAGGTTGTAGAAAAGGAAGTCAAATTGGAGTACATCAGTACAAAGGATAAAATAGACGATATATTCACAAAACCTTTGTCAAAAGATATCTTTGAGTATCTCAGAGGTATGGTTCAGGTGGGAACCCCTCCTTGCAAGAACTAAATGATGTATAAATGCATCAGTCTAGAAGATATCAAAGCTATATCAATCACTTGACTAGATGCTTGGATGCACTCCTCAAGCGGAGCGATTGTAGAGCATATCCGAGCATATTTGGGTGATCAAGCACCTGGTTGTTGCAAGCAAGAAGATTTGAAAAATATACACTTTGTAGAGATGGGATGGAAAGAGCATGATAAGAGCTATGGGACCCTTTGCCATTGATGTCAAAGGGGGATTTATTCAAGTAGAAAATCTCTACTATTTTAGGGGGAGCTGTGAAGAGGATATTGAGAAGATTGTACTAAGAAGGATACTCTTGGGTTGATGGATTTTCACATATGCTTCCATACATGCCAAAGGGGGATATTATTGGAATTGTTTCTGTTAGAGGTGTTGAAATTCATTTTTTGTCATTGATGTCAACACATGTTTTAGTTGGTTTCATCAGAAGTCTTAGACAGACTGGTTATCACTGGTACATACAAGAATGACGATATTGTACGAACACTACATGGGATTTCAGAGCATGCGAGCATGAAGATGTATACAAGGAGGAGTAGTGATCTTATATCTAGGGTCAATTGGCTTGATCTTACTATTGGAATAAGTTCTAGTTGTTTTGATGAAGACTTGTTACAGAACAGTGACATAAAATAATGACAGAGATAGTCTCTGTGTTTTTGGGATAACTTGGATGCGAGCATGAGTTATGATTTGTGAGCTTAAGGCATAGTATAAGAAATGTTGGAGAATGTTACTTGTGATTCTTGGTTCACTCAATTCTTGGTGACATCAGCTGAAGCATGTGATCTTGTGAAGATCTATTTGTGGCTGACTACAATGATGTAATATGTTTAGAGGATGACGAGCATGGATTATAGATCTTGGAGTATAATTGTTGAGTTGTAATTTATGTTTACTTGTGTAAGGCACCATGTGTATCTTCACAATGGTCTATATAATTGTCTGTGCATTGGGGAGGTCTTAACATGCCAACATAATTTTTTATTGTAAACTTGTATAAAGGAGATTTGTTTATTGATTAGTAAAACAAAATAGTGTTGAGGAAGCTGCGAGCTTGTAATTGTGAAGTTTGTTGGATGTAGAGAAAATATATTGATTGTGATGAAATTCATTGGAGCTGTTTAGGAAGAGCAAGTCTCTATCACTCAGTTCACTAGTTATTGTATATCTCTCTCTATATGTATTTCAAACAGTGAGTCTAGAAGGTGGATTTAACCTTCTCATTTGGGCAGTGTGCCTGGGTAGTGAGCCTTTTGTTTCTCTTGAATCCTAATAGGGTCTATTCTTTAACATGGAATGTGCACTGTATGTAATAATCAGCTCCTAACCGGGCTAAATATCTTAACAGGGATACTATACTTTCAATACACTATTTTTGGGTCCTAATCCCCACCGGGTTTTTTTTTCCCTTAACAGGTTTTCCTCAACAAAAATTACTTGTGTTATGGTGTTTTATTTCATGCGTTTAGATTTTCTTTGAGTAATTGGTTTGTAAAGTATTAAGTTTAACTATCTGGATCACAATTGATTCACCCCTCGCTCTCAGTTGTGTTGGTGGACTATTATTTCTCACATCTAAGCAACGACCTAGAAAAACATGGAATTTGTGGAGATGGACCCATCGATGCTCTCCCTTGGGATCACTACCCACAACTGCAGTTGGACAAGTTCATCGCAGATTTTTCCATGTCAATTACACATTTATCTACAACCAAATAATAGGGATTATCGGGGATGGAGGATAATGCCTATCGAAGGAGGCGATGACCCTAGTAGAGAAATGAGGGTGATGGTTGCTGCAGTTCTAGACCTATACATACATTAAAGTATTTAGTTTTCCTAGGAGGTCCTTCCTCCTTCCCCAACATTGTGACAATAGAATAATTTTGCTAGAATTTTGTAGGCAAAGTTTAGAGACACATGCACTTATGAAAAAGAAGCATAAGATAGAAGTTAACTTCCCTTTCTCCTCATGGAATTACAAGTGCCCCTTTCCTTCTACTACCAAGGAAGCCAATGTGGAGTTGGAAAGCCTGAACATCCAGAAGTTTGATCTGAAGTGAGATCCCTATGATCATTATATACAAGTAAATGTATATTCATGAAACATTACATTAATATACTCAAATTGAAAGGATTTAAAGATCTAACATGCTAAACAACTCAAATTGATCAATCAAAATCGTCTCATGTTTCTCTAATTAGAAGGAAAATATGAATGTTCTCATATTTATAAATCATTCCTAAAGTGACAACTTCTAAAATGGGAGTGCAAATTAAGCTACATGATGTGCAATTATGCTAAGACATGATAAATTGTGATGCAAATGAATCTAAATATGCAAGAAAAATGCTAAAATGAACTCAAATTACTCTAAGTATGGATGTAAAATAAACTATAGTGGTAATGAAAATGATAGTGGATGTAAAGTGGGGATTTGCATTGAGAAATGTTCTATTTATAAGATTTCCCCAAGGGTGGGGAGTAGATTGAATTAACCCTGATTAGATGAGAGTTCAATTAGTGGTTTCAAATGTTAGGACAAAGAGACAAAGATGGACGATCAAGATAGAAAATACAATTTGGATGGTGGAGATAAAAAATCCTCTTGAGTGATCCATGAAGTTCAAATGTTCTCACCTCATTGGGTGATTGAGTTTTGTCCTTGTGTGGTGGGTGAGATTAAATGGATTTAACAAATAATTTAATTGATTTAATTTAGCCACCTCTTCTCTTGAATGGGTTGGATTAAATTTGATTTGAACTATACAATTAATTAATTAAAATAAATTGTACAATTATTTGATCTTTTTAATATAATGAATCCAATAGCTTTGATTTCAATTAATTCATGCCTTGATCTTCAATTGCTTGATTTTCCTTACTTGATTTTAGTTTGACTTTGCTTTGACCAATTTAGGGTGTCTACAAATTCCCCTCTTTGAATCAATGTGCAAAGCACGTTGGTTCAAATAATCACCGATGTCTGACTTCGATTTGATGCTAGATCCATTGATAGATATTGATATTGATATTGATGATCTTGATTTGATGTTGATATGATGTTGATATTGATTTCATGATGATGCAACCTTGATATGAATCCCTGATGAAATTTTTTAAACTGATTGATATGCCCCACTAATGATTTGATGCCCCAATATCTCTTTTCAAAAATAATCTTGACTCCATACTCTGAGGATCGTATGCCCCTTCAGGAAATTAATCAAAATTAATTTAAAGATTTTCAATAATGTTAATCAATTTGTAACATGTCAAAAATAGTCTTGATTTTGATTGATTTAATGATAAGAAATAGCGTTCCCCCAAATTCCCTGGTTGAAAATGTTGAAATAATTTGCTTCCTCAATGTGATAAAAATCCCGTCAAAATGCAAAACTTTTCCCTCCTAAAGAGAAAAAGTAAGTTTAAGAGGGTAAAAAGTGTTTCTTTATTCTCATTTTCATCTCTTCTCTTTGAAAAACTTGGATTTTCCCTCTAATTGAAATGATGGTGGTGCTGATTAGAAAGCATATATTCAAGTGTGGGCGATGTTATCAGCGTGCGAAAGCATATGGTAATCCGGTATGTTCCCAATCTCTGATCTTTTCTTTCAATTTCCATGTTTTTTCTTGATTTTCCATGTTTTTCCTTGCTTTTAATACTTTTGCAATATGTTTTAGCACCTATACCTAATATTAAGGTGCTTCCATGATGTCTTTTGGTGCCTATACCAGGGTTTTGAATTTATTTTGAAAATTTGCACTGAATTTTGATGCATATACCAGGTGTTTGAGCGCCTATACCCCTGAATGAGCATTTTCAAGATTTCAGAGCGCTTCCATGATGTTTAAGAGCACCAATGCATGCCCAGTGCATGTTTCAAGGTGAAATGATGCCTATGTAAGCTAAAAGAGTTCCTGTGCATATTTTAGGAAAAATTAGGAATGTTCAGGAGCCTCCAAGGCAAGTTTGAGTCACTCTACCTGCTAATTGGGTAATAAAACCCCCAAAATATGCAAATTTTGCCTCTGTTGAAATAATACCGATCCCATTTGCATGATTTTGTTAGTAATAACTAAGAGGGGGGGGGGGTGAATCAATGGCCTAAAAATAACTTTTCCTTAACCTAAACACCAATCAAATAAACCTTAGATTATGTCCCTACAAGATGTATGCCATGAAATACTTATAATGATTAACTGTCTGTCGGTTTTCCTTGTCTGTCCTTATTCTCTTTGATTATCAATTAGCAGTATAAATATTTACCAAAATACAATAAATATGCAGAGTATACCGATAATTCCAGAAATGCATATGTGAAATGTAAAACAGTAAAATAAACCATACACACATAACACATGGATTTTAACGTGGAAACCCTATTAAGGGAAAAAACCACTGGGACAGGTACCCCAAATTTTCACTCTTTTGAAGTGAGCCCTGTTAAAGGTTACAAACACACTGGTAGGTGTGAACTTGTTAGAGGATTTTACACATATAGGTTGTCACTTAGTATTGGGCATCTAATGCTATCATCCTTGAATCAGCCTCTCTCTTAGACTGTCAATAGGCATCGGGCATATCCAATGCTACTTTCATGAATCAACCTTTTTGGCACTCCTTGGGATGTACCTCAATATATATAGAAGACTATTAAGTCCTGCTCTGTTAGGAGACTTGAAGCTTCAATGGTTAAACTGAAACAAAATGACCTATTTCTAATGCAACTTGAATTGCAGATTTTCAGATCTATTTAAGTACATTACCTCTCTGATCAATGTATCAATTCAATTCTTTTGTGCTCCATAATTTCTTCTTTGTGATGTTGTGCTCACTGTTCGTTGGTGTCTGCGGAATTCCTTAGCTCTCCTTTAGCTTGATTGATCACTACTGCATGAATTTGTTCTTCATCAGTTTCTCTTCAGCATCCTCTTTCTATTCATTCCCCTTAATCCCTTTTTCATGAATGTGATAAGGAAATGAATTAAGCTTGTCTCTTATATAGACATAATATTCATTGATTCTTGATTCTTGGCGTAAAAAACAATCTAGCCAATCTGATTTAAAGCATAACTCCTGATTTATCACGTAGTTATCTTTATACCAACTGTACAAATCTTCTTTAAATCAATCACTTGACTTTGGTCGAATAAAACAAAGAAAACAACCAGTTAAGTCTATCTTTAGTTCTTGCCAGCTAGATATTTTGTTGTTATCTGAACTCTCTGTTCCGTCAGTTAACTCTTTAGTTAGTCGTTGTTTACAAGTGCCAGTTTCATCAGTGTGACTTCTAGTTAGCTTTGGGATCTCTATCTGTCAGGAAACTTTATTTTCAGCTCGTCGGGCATCTTGTGGTTTGCTTCATCAGGCAACATTGTCTTCTGCTTGTCAGGTATCACTATGACTTTTCTTCTTTTCCTTTACCAATGGTGTGCACTCCGTCGGTGTTATCTGTTGCTTTAGTGAATACTTGAATTTTATACATTGCTGAAAGCATAAACTTTGTTCCATTATTCTCTGAAGTCTTTGGCATTTCGTACATGACCGTACAGATGATATCAAGTTGACATCAATGACAATACAAACCATTAACTAGTTTTATGCCTTGCATTATCTTCAACTTAACATTATCAAAAATTTAATCAGTTACATGTCATCAGATTTGATGTCGAAATCACTTCTTATGATGCTGAGTTAATACAAAACTAAATGATATCAATCTCAAACTTCATGTTGATGTGTGTTGATGTCAGTAAAACTAAGTTGATTAGGATGATTGATTAAGTTGATTCGATATTTTGTTCTCAAGATCTAGAGAAAAAAACAAGTTGATGTGCTCAAGAAGAATGATATGATGATTGGATTTATTGAATTGATTAGGTTAACTAACTTTAGATGATCAACTTCCTTTGATTGACTGATTTCATTTTGATTAAACCAAGTTCCCTTTGGGAAATTGATGGTCTGAGGTATCTATTCTTGGCCTTTAGATATGATCCCAAACTTTTCTTCTTAGGACAAGAAAGTAATAAAATTATGTGGATTAGGATACTTCTAAAAATGTCTTGATTTTGAGTATATCGAGGGTTATTAACTGCTTTAGCAGAGCGGTGGGATTCCGACCATAACACCTTTCACTTATCGATGGGTGAAATGACTATTACACCTAAGGACGTATACAGATTCTATGAGTTCCCATCATGGGTGAGCTAGTATATTATGATTTTGTATATGATGGAGCTGCGTGTAGTTGAGTGTTTGGTGATGATGACATTGTTGATGAGACTATTCCCTAACGGAAGATGTGTCAGCTATATTCCCCTCTTCCTTTTGTAATGGCAGCCTTGATAACAGGATTCCTGATGCCAGAAAGATGTGATCATGGTTTCATAGTTGGATGAGGTTGGATATTAGAGGATATGATATCTTAGCCCCAAATATTTATGTGGGGATCTTTCTTACTTTCTCACTTATAGATCATGTTTTACATCATGTTGTTTACTGACACAACACTGCATTATCTGCAGGAGCAATTTTATTACAGTTCTGGGCCTGGGAGAATCTTCCAGTGGAGAGACCTATGGTGGATAGGATCCATCTTCGAGGTTATCCTTTTGTATTTTCTTACCATGGATTTGTTGTCCTACCTTGGTTGGGAAAGTTGGAGTACTGGAGAAGGATGCTGGATGAACTGGATGAGGTATACTGGAGGCCATATCTTGGTTGCAAGGGATGGACTGAGGATGATGATGAGATGCCATACTTCTTCACTACTCAATTATTTATCGATCATACTATCTTTATTGTTGATAGATTCTACTTTATGAGAGTTGTGAGATAGTGTGGCCACACTCAGAGTTTACCTTAGGGTTTAGCTCATTATGCTCGAATGCAGATAAAGAGATCATTATGGGGGCCTGGTCTTGATTACAGAGCTACAAGACTTGAGTTTTTAGGCCTTCGATCGGTGCAATGGGATTATCGAGAGAATATTGAGGATGCATGAGTTACTTCTTAGTATACTCAGTGGTACAATCAATGTGAGTTTGCTCGCTTTATAGATCCTGCAGATCCAGTTCCTGATATTGATGATCTAGATTCATAAGATGATGATGATGATGATCAGGATGATGAATAGGGAGGACACTATAGGTTGTTGGAAACTACAATTGAGACCATTGTTATATTTCCATTGATGTCAAACCTTAATTGGTAAGATAGTTTCTATCTTGTAAAGTGCCATATCAATTGATTGGTGAAGAAGTTTTGAAAAGGAGAGATAAAAAGAAGACCTGGTGAAATGGTTGAGTTATGTGAAACTACAATAGGTACTTGATGAGATCACACCTTGACAAGGTAATATATTGTTTATCTTAAGTCTAAGTGAAGTTTGGATGACTACAAGATTAGTCTTGACCGAGTAAAAGAGCATAAGATTAAGGAACTTATGTATGTGTCGAGTAATGCCGAGTGATGTGAGTGTCGACCGAGCGCTAGTATATGCCAAGAAAATTTAGTGTCAACCGAGCATAAATATTTTCCAAGTGTCAGTGAATTATCGAGTTATCTAGTGATGACCGAGCGACAGAAGACAGTATTAACCGAGTGTCAGTATTATGACAGTTTGAGAGAGATTTGAGATCCCAGTCGACATAGTTGATTTTCTTGGGATATGTGAAGTGTATTTAAGATAAGGATGATTGTTGTGGAGAATTAAATGAGCATTTAATATATGTTTAACCATTTTATTGATGGATTAAAGATGAAGTTTTAGGATGTAGATGGAAATGAAATGTTGGAAGGATTCGTTGGAGCTGACCTAACCCTAAGATCTATGGTGGGAATGGTATTAGTGGAGGAAAAATTTCAATATGCTAGTAATTGTTTTTTTTAAGGAAAATGGGAAGGGACATTAGGAAACAAGTGGAATGCATGACATCAAGGGAAAAATTAAAAGCTCATAACTTTGAAAAGAATGCATGACATAAATGTCCCAACACATTTATCATCTTCTCACATCTTATCTTATTTCATTCATTCACATTGAAAAGAAGAATTCTATGAAAATTTCAATGGGTGCACAATTAAAATGATTATGTATGTGACCATTCATCCCTACATGAGTATGATCTATTGTCTTTGATCACTTAATTATTTTAGGGGTGTTGACATGGGGGAATGTGTTCCCTTGTGACATTACAAAATTTTTCTGAAGTTATTTTTAGAAATATTTATAGTTTTGGATATAAATAGGATAGGAAAGATATATGTAAATTAGACACAATGAGAATCCAAATGGTGCATACGACTTAGATTATTTGTTTAGGTTTAGGACATTTTCATAGGGTTGAATTTGACCTTATTCATAGACTTGACTCACTATAGTGCAAACATATTATTTTGATCTCAATACAAGACACACACACACACACACACACACACACACACATTTTTCTAGATTTGAGGCATTCATAATTTAGCGTCATATCAATTTTTTTTTATCATCAAGCCAACAACTAAGTTGTTTTATTTATCACGTTTATTTTTCATATTTTAACACTTCGTACATCAAAATATGTAGGTCCATAATAGCATCATTTATTATTTTAAATTAATGCATGCTTATTTATGTATATTTAATTAAATTTACTTCAATTAAACTTAAAGAAAGTTTTATTTTCTTTTATAATATTAATCTAAAAAAATTATATTAATGTTTGAGTGATTAAAATAGGTTAAATTGAAACTATTAAATTAAGTGATTAATTGACTTTCACTTGTCGTGTTCACTTTGTTTGATTTCATATGCTAACCCTATTTTTAATTTTTTTTTTAAATTTTTTGTTCTACTTTATGTCATTTAAAATGTATGATCACTACTTTCATTTAGCCTTAAATTTTTTCGTTTCAAATTTTTTTGTTTTATTCTTCCATTCTTCTTAGTATTTTTTTGTTATTATCAAACTTTCTTTCATTATATTTAATTTTCACAACACTATTATTATTTAATTCTTTATTGATAATTGTTTCCATTAAACTAATTCCATATTTGTTAGTTTTATCTTTACATCATAGATCAATTGTATGATAGTACAAAAACCTTACTTTTGGAAAATTAAATTAGAATGAAGGTCATGTTATTATTATACATGTTGTAAATGTCAAATTTGAACAAAGGATGGAAACCATATTAGTAGATGTTATATTAAATATGGGATTTTATACCCTTTTATTGTGTCCCTTTTCCATGATAGGTACATGATATTAGTGATGAAGCCTGAAATGTAAAAAAGATAAACATTGTTTTGATAGACGAGGGGTCATTGTATACTAATGTCAAGATTCTTATGATATGTGTATATAGGAATATCTTAACTTTCTTTTAGAGGGGTTTGTTCTTTAAGTATTTTTTTAAAATAGTATTTCATTTTTCATGCATGATCCATTTAATTGTCAATATTTCATATTTTCTTAGTAAAAGTATTATAAGATTAAAAATGTTGAAATGTTCATGTTCATTTAATTAGGACAAATAGGAATAAAATCATTTTTTTAATAAATTAATAAAATTAAAAACATTATTTATTTTCTTGTACTAGATAACAAGATTAACATTACCTAAACAAACTTAGATCAATTATATGAATCAATATTATTATTTAAGAGATTTAATAAATATAAGATATTAAAACTGAATAAAAATTTCTTACATAGCCTAATCATAAAAACTTAACATTAAAAGAATGTACAACTCTAATAATTTGAAGAATATTCCTCTCGAAGGAATGTTATTCTTTTCTTTACCCTCCAATATCTTTATAAATTCTTTAATAATTAATATTTGGTTAGATTATTTTTAAAATCATGAAATTGTCATATTTGTCTAATTTTATCATTATATACACTTCTTATATGCACTCAAAATCTTAGTGTAGCTTCAAGCAATGAGAACCTCAAATGAGTTGTATATTCCTCAACAATGATTCAATATGTTCACCTTTTTATATAGAATTTCTTATATTATAAGCATATTTTTAAATTCCTACAAGAAATAATATATATGAAATCATATTATTTAGTCACGTTGGAAACATTCTACATTTTTCATTAGTTTGTATTTTTATTCTTATTACTATGTTGGTCATTCATTATAATTTCTTAACCATTGCCAAATGTAAAATGAATAAAAATAATTTTCAATGTTGAAATGCATGTTTGCTAACAATTTATGGTATTCCAATTCATTGTAGTGCTTTGTGCACAATCTTTATGACTCAAGAGAAAATAACTTTAGGTGTCCCAACAAGTTACACCATACAACTTTCACCTTTTCCTTTCAATACAAGACACATAAAACTCTACTAACATTAAAAAAATACAAAAATAGCCCTACCTCCTCAAAGAAAATATTTTTTGGAGGATCCCACAAACATTGTGTATATATATACACTTCATATAATCTAAGGTTTTATAGGAAATGTTTAGTGGGGGATTTATTTTTACTTATTTTATCATAGTTTAACTTCAAATTGGAATTGGGGCACCATTCCAACCTTCCACACACTTGAGCAAGGGTTCCACTAGCTTACCTTCATTAATAGCAATCAACACATTATCAAAGTCTTGTCCAGGGGAGTGGCTTTTTGTTCCTGCTAATATTGAGGTCCCCAGTTCTGATCTCACAAACTCATATAGTGGGTACGATCGACAATCCTTGATTCTGTTAGGAACCGGTGCAACACCCTTATCAAAGGCCTCTCGAGTTTTGTCAACCTCAACTGGTAGGCTTTCTTTTAGCTCATCTTCAAATGCACTGATCCTGTGGAAAATTGAAGTGTTGGAGTCCTTTTCCTTATCAGCATTTTGTAAGGCATGTTCAACTAGGACTTGTCGAAGTTTTTGGAAGAGAGGGTACGAGGCACTGCAAGGGTCATCAACATAGGAGAAAACAGGCTCTCTTTCAACAACCTTGAGGAGGTCTTTTTCACAGAAACGTGAAGGCAACAACTCACCTTGGAGGTTCATGGTTAAAGTCTTCTTGCATGCATGTGCGACTGTTTGTTTAACAACTGAGTACATATTCTCCTCAAGGTGTCGAAGATCAATAGCTTGACATATAGCAACTAGGTATGTTGATGACATTAATTTTAGTATCTCAACGGCCTCAGCAGTCTTGCGAGATGAGATGAGGCCAAGAGAGTTGACATCTTGGTTGTGTTGTTCTGCACTCTGGACATGGTTTGTAACAGGGTTGGCTAAAAATTGTAGCTCAGAGGTATATGATGCCATTGCTATTTCAGCACCTTTGAATCCATAGTCAAGACTTGGGTTAGGCCCACCACTTAGATTGGATGGTAGCCCATTATTGTAGAAGTCGTTGACAAGCTCACTAAATTGGGCAAACATGAGCTTACCTGAAAATGACACAAGAAAAGAGTTAGTTACAAAAAATAAATTACTAATAAATTTGCCTTTGATGTTTTGATAATACTAATATTTTTAGAGAATTGATTGTGAGGGTTTATTTTATTTCTTTTTATTTTAATTAAATACATTATAGAGAAATTGCAAAAGATTGTGTCAACAAATATTTAAAATATTACATATCAACATTGTACTAACACTCAAGATGAACATTGTTACTTATATGAAATTAACTAAAAAAATATTAAAATTCATTTTCGATAAAGTAACAAAAATGATTATCTATCAACTATCAAAGATATAGTAAGCATGAGTTTACCAATAGCAGCAAGGGCAAGGCGAGTGTTGTCCATAGAAACACCAATGGGGGTTCCTTGAAAGTTGCCACCGTGCAAGGCTTTATTTCGAACTGCATCAATTAAGGGGTTATCATTCACAGAGTTGATTTCACGTTGGATCATTCGCGTAGCCATGCGAATCACTTCAATCTGTGGTCCAAGCCATTGTGGAGAGGTTCTTAAAGCATATCTGCACAATTTCCATCAATTTACCAAAATTAAATAAATTTACCATCCATATATACACTTGAATCACCCAAAACAAATCTATTAATGCATGCACACTCACAATTTATAAACTAAACTACAATAAAAACACTTAACAAATGCAAGAAAAACTTCTAACCAATTATATGTAAGTAATGCATTTAGCTTGTAAGAAAGCTCTATAGTTGGTAGAAATGGGTAAACCACAAACAGAGATCATTCTAAGCACTTAAGTAATGAAAGCTAAGTGGGCCTCCAAGCATATGTTAATGGTGAAAACGGTGTAAAGTGGGTTGTTTCCTCCCTAGAATTGTGGAAACAATTGCCCATTAACAAAAGTTGTCAAATCCAAAATGATCTGAGGTGTATTTGCCCATGCCATCATACTGCAAATATCTAAGTGGGCTATCCATTCTCCTTAATCATCAATTAGTGAGTCATAGAATTATTGAAATCTTAAAAGAAAAAAATAAGGTTTTGAGGTGTGGTTGGTGAAGACACCTCATACCACCATGGAAACATGGGACCGACAACAATGGATGAGATTTGTAGTGGTGGGTTTCGTAAGACAAGAATATACTTCACATTATAATAATGAAAGATGTACCTAACCTTACAAGTTGGTTGATAACACCACTCTACCTCCATGGTTGGTGAGACTTGCTGCACACAATTATAAAAGGCAGAGGTGGGTATAACATATTTCTACTTTTTACTTTAGATTTAGCTTGAGGTTGGTGATATATAGACATCTTCTTTGGACATTTTTACTTTAGATTTAGCTTGAGTTTGGTGAAAGGACTAAGTTTAACCATTTATCAAATCAGAAGTTAGCTGAATTTGCAGTCATAATGCTGTTTAGATATTGAGGAGACAGAATTTGGGATTTGTTAGAGATTTTCTGAACAAGTTGCAGCTAAATTTATGGATCGGACCTTTTCTTATGTTCAATGTTTTTAGGATTATCTTTTGGGCCAAGCCTGTCTCATGGCTGAAAAGTTTGTGTAAAGTAATGTTAATGCAACAACAAAAAGAGGAGAGACTTTCAAAAGCAAAACTTTAAATAAAGCTGTGTTGTCAGCCTATTGCTGTCAAGGATTGTACAGGCAAATCAAATGAGACTGTAGACGACATTTAATAATATAGGAACATTCTTAATGTCACATATGATATTCAAATTTATAAATTCAAATCAATTGATTGATATTCTGTGATGGTTAGGTTGTGGTGTTATGATTCTTGTTACTAAGATTCAAACCCCTATTAAAATGATATTGCTGAAAGTTCATATCGAAAATGAGATCCCCTATATGTGAGCTCACTGGTTCATAATCTCACAAACTTGTAAATTGAAGTCGACTTAAATCATGTGATGGTTAAGTTGTGGTGTTGTGATTCTTGCCACTAAGGTTCAAACCCCTACTAATATGCTATTGCTGAATGTTCATATTGAAAATGAGATCACCTATATTTGACCTCACCGGTTCATAATCTCACAAACTTTTAAATTCAACTGATTGAAATCATATGATGGTTAAGACACGGTGTTGTGACTATTGTCTCTAAGGTTCAAACCCCTACTAAAATTATATTGCCATGTGTTCATACTGAAGATGAGGTCTGCTATATGTGACCTCACAGATTCCTAATCTCACAAACTTTTAAATTCAGATTAATTGATTGAAACCATATTATAGTTAAGTTGTGGTATTGTGATTATTGCTATTAAGATTCCAATCCCTTCTAGAATGATATTGCTAAATGCTCACATTAAAAATAAAATCTCACCTATTCATAATTCCATAAAAAAACATTTACTCCCAATTTTAATTCATATCATACACTCTATCCCACCTACCAGAGAATTTAATCCCAACAAAACCAGAATCAAACAGAGCCAAAAACAAATACAAAAAACTAAAAATCTTGTCAGTCCGGCACTAACCTGTCCTGCTTGGGTTTTTTGAGTGGGTCCATTTCATGGAGTTTGGCAGCCGCTTTCATGTAGGAGCTCCCGTCCAGCAAATACTCCATGAGAGCCGCTGCCTCTATCTGACCCGGGTGATGCTTCAGCCTGTGGGTTAGGTGATCAGTAAACTCAGGCTTCCCCTGCATTACCTCACAGAAAACCGCTGACAGAACCTCCGCCAGAAGAACCAAAATATTTGCGTCATACAGCACAGTGGAAGCTAGGCCGGACCCGACGGCGGTCCCATTAACGAGTGCGAGCCCTTCCTTAGGCCGTAGTTCGAAGGGACCGCCTGCGACACCGGCTGCCTTAAGTGCCTCCTCTGACCCAACAACTGAGCCGTCTCGGCAGACGGCCTTAGCGTTGGGTCGGCCGGTCAGCACACCAGCAATGTAGCTCAGTGGGACAAGGTCACCCGAGGCCGTTATAGTGCCTCGGAGAGGCAACCGTGGGGTCACCCCGGCATTCAAAAGCTTTCCCATGGCCTCAATTATGTCCCACCGGATGCCTGAGAAGCCTTGGAGAAGTGTGTTGGCCCTGACCAACATTGCTGCTCGGGAGGTCTCCAAGGGTAGCACATTGGTCTCGCCTGTCCCAAACATGCCAGCATTGAGGAACCGGATCAGCTCCTTTTGTAGGGCCTCGCCCTGCCGTGTCCGGCGATGCGAGGTTGCCCCAAAGCCAGTTGTGACCCCGTAGCTGTCAGTCCCATTGGCCATGCTGTCCATCACCCAGTTGGAGCTCTCATCAACCCGGCCTTTTGCAGCCGGGTCAAGCTCCACCCGGGCAGCAGGCTGCCGGGCCACCGCAGCTACTTGGGCCACAGTTAAGCCGGCACCTTGGAGCCTTATTGTTGGATCATTGAACTCTTTCACTAGTGTTTTCACATCATCCAAATGGGAACCCTTCATTGTTTCTGCTGCCCAGTGCCAGTTTAATGGGTCATTGGGAGACCCAGCTCTACTATAGCATAAATTCTCAGCTGTGAACTCCTGTGCCATTTCTTTTCTTTGGATTGAAATTGCAGTCTTGCTACTAGAAACAGAACTTAAAACACCTTCAATGCTACTATGATGTCAACAGCAAAAGCTCCTGCAAACAAAAGCACCTGGTAAGTCAACACGTGTAGGCATGAAAGATAGTGAAAAAAACAAATTACAATTGATAACACGTAAGCAAACTCATTTTTAAAGATATACCAAGAAGGTCTAATGTAAGCATATTCCTTACACTTTCAAAATTCTCTCTTTTAGTTTTGAACAATTCTTTCTTTACCTCATAATTGTATAAATAGTAGTTTGAAGCAGAACTTGACATTTGAATAATTCTTTCTTTACCTTATAATTGTATAAATATTAGTTTGAAGCAGAACTTGACATCAACTTTTCTATCAGGTTCATGATCATTATAGCATGAAAGACAAAAACTATCCATTACAGGGTCCCAAAAACTAATGTTTAAAGAGGATATAGATTTTTCAATGTCATTATAAGTTTTTAACTAAATATTCATGCACTATGAAAAACTGATGTTTATTTTTAGAGGAATCAAAATCTGGTGGAATCCATTATGCAAATGTAACATCCACCATTATAACCTCTTTTGGGATGAGCTACCCTCCATTCATAAAAAGGCAAATCTAGAAGAATCAGACCTATAACCATCATTGATATTTTCTAACAGCTTCAGCTTGATCATCTGTTCTACCCTGAGAACTAATATAGATGAAAACTTGAAATTCATAATAGTTTTCACTGATAAACTGTATTAGTTCTGATTCAAATCTCTAAGACACTCACCTATAGAAAATCGGGCATGGAGATTGATCTAAATTAAGGCAGGCAATTGAATGAGGATTTAGAAACAATCATTATCATTGCAGAAGCATACCGAACATTCAGCACTAAACATTGCAGTATTGTGCCCTTCCAAACATCAAATATATAAACCATATTAACAAGCACAAATGTCTGCAATAGATTAATGTGTCTCCAAAGAACAAGGAAACGAAGAAACCCACACACCTTCAACTGCAATGCCAAGAACACCTTCAAAGCTATTGTATCCTCTGTTACACACAACACCACCTCTCCAAACTGCTGAATTGTAAAGCCAACAACACAAAATCAAACACCCAAATGTTCCCCAAAGCAGCTACCACCAGAATTTTGATCCAGGAGGCAGGACAGTCACCAAAAACACCACCGTTTTCCTTTAATGGTATTGGAATCAAGCCTTTACCACATCAACTGCTGTTCTAAATCTTCAGAGTACTATTACTCCCTCTGCAAATTCACTCCTGTGAATCTTCACAGTACTTGTGAATCTCAAGATCAATAGTACCCAATCTGCAAATCCACTATCTCAAGATCAATAGTACTCAATCTGCAAATGACTTCAGGACAGTCACTTTTGTTGTGAATCTTACTCAATCTGTGAACAATGTCATGAGCTAACAAGAAAGCCTTTTGTTCTTAAGCTTCTGCAATGTTAGCCCGGATTGTTCTGCTGAATGGCAGAGCTTATATAGCCCTCCTCTAGTTGCATGATGGAGGTTTTAGTTGGGATTGGATCTTGTCCATCCAATGCTTGGGTGGATCTAATGGCCAGATTGCTGTCCACATAAGCACTCTGTGAAAGCATGACATTATCATGACGAGGGTCAACGGTCAAATCAGCGTGGGGGTTGGTGGAAACTACGTCAAAACCAGAAGCTTTTTCCCCCAATGAGTTAAGCGTGGGACATTGCCTAACTTTTTCACAAGCTTTCACAACTGGAGTAAATGACTTCAGGGGAAAGAAACCCTCAATTAAGAAAAGGGGGGTTGGGTGTACTGGCTAGAAAATATAACCGAAGATAATGTTTTGTTTCCCATCTAACAGGTTTTCTTGGTGGGTCAGTGGTTTGCTTTCTGTTTACGTTGTTTTATTATATCAACAGTTTGTGGACGGTTTACTGTGTTTCACCAATTACATTCATTTTGGCACGATCTGGCTCATCTTTATCTGTAATGGCATATTCAATTCTTTTTTCATTAATAAAACATTACCTTGAAAAAGTAAACTTATTTTTCTTACCTATTGAGTTTGTATATCACAGTCCAAAAAGTACCTTATCTAAGATCATACTCCATTATTGTTTGCTGGTTTTCTACTTTTTCTAATAAACACATTTTGAATCACTCCTCAGAATTCGGGTTTTACGGTTTGCCATTCAATAAATGAGGCATTCAATTTCAAACCGAGTAATGACTTGTAGCATGTTTATCAATACCTGAATGCACATTTGTTTGATTTATAAAGGTTTTTTATTTTATTTTTAATTAACTAGCATTTGCACTTATAGGGGTTCATGGTATAAGGGGATAGAATCTCAACGTGGATGAGAGTCTTTACATTCAACAAGACTTGATCAGTGATAGGCTCATTTAGAACCAAACAACTTCACTAGCCCATTAACATTATGAAGATTTTACAATGTACTAACAATACAAAATAAACATAATTTAAAAAACAATTAAAATTATTATAGATTAAAAATTAAATAAGAAACTTTGTATAAAATCTTAAAAATAATTTTTAATGAAATTGAATTTTGTAATGAACATAGCATGTTTATAGTAATAAAATATAAAATATAATATCTCATAAAAATATACTATATTGTAAATTAAAAGCACAATTTCAAAATAAATTAAATGATGTATAAGTTATACATTACAAAACAGAAACAATGAGACAAGTAATTTGTAGAATATAGAAATGAATAAATAAATATCTAAACTTTATAAATATTAAAACAACGGGAAAAAATAGACACTTATGATTGGTTGATTGGTGCAAAACTAATTAGTTACTAATTATCAATTATAGTGAATACGCAACTACAACAAGTGTCATGCACTTGCCTTATGATACATTATAATAGAAATATAAGAATTATTTTAATTTATTTTTATAATAATTATATTATGAAATATTATATAATTTAAAATTTTTAATATATATTATATCAAAATTTTAATAAATATATTTAATTCATAAATAAATAATTAAACTTTTCAAATAGTCGAGGAAAAAAAATAGTGATTTATGATTGGTTGATTGGTGCAAATCTAATTCACTATTTGTACAGAAGTATAATAAATGTAATATAAAAATATATTACAATTTTCTAATTATATATATATATATTACAAAATAAATTAAATTATTATTGACCACAAGTATTTCATATTTTTCCCTTGATATCAACCAAAATTATATTACTTAAAAACTATCAATTTTTACATGCGAATATTTGGGAGGAAAATAATTAAAAAACCATCCCACCAAAAGAAATGTGGGGGAAGCCCCAGGAACTAAGTAATATGGCCCTCTAGCTAGAAACAAGAAACAACCAAACATAGAAACAACTAAAGACAACAAAAAGGGGAGAGCAGAGGAACACTCTTAAGTTGCAAGAGCAGTGACAAAAGGAGGCAGAAGATCTGGTTCATTTTCCTTCCTCCCCAATTAGTTTACTATGTTGGCTAGGGTTCTGCAAGAATTCATCCATTAGATCTTCTTCCTCCTTGTCTTCCCTCCGAGGAGAGATTGCCAATGCGAATCAGAGGAAACCTTTCGAAGAGGAAGGTCATCCTGAGCTGTCGCTACCAGCCGGCCAACCTATGGTAGCAGCTACCTATTATTTTGATTTTAAATTATTATTATAAGATATCATCATATTAGGTATTATGCACACAACTATATATATTCAATTTTTATAAAAGAACATTTAATTTGTTGTTTCTCATTATTATTTTCATAAAAAAAATCAAATTTTTTTAAGAAAATAATAATGAGAAACAACAAATTAAATGTTCTTTTATAAAAACTATA
>MU227181.1:829090-840105 GCA_018584345.1 Thuja plicata
TAATCCCAACATCCCCACACAGAGACTCAAAAATAGAATAGTGAATTCTTGACATTTTTTGTAATCTTTTCAATCCTTTTTATTAGTTATAGCAGTGATAAAGGACCATATTAAGGAAAACAACCACCTTGAGTAGCATACTTATTGGAGTGAATTTTTGAGAAGTTGTTATAAACAAATGAGTAAGATCAAGAACAAGAATGTTAGCTTTTCTAACGTCTTCAAGTTAATTCATTTTTGTAATAATTAACTAAAGTTTTCAAGAAATTTATGGAGATTTTGAAATAGAGAAATGAAATAATGAATTCCAGAAAACTAAAGGTTTGGATTTTTCTCTCTAAGGATTTATGAAAACACATAATAATCTTTAAAAGCTTGAAAGATCTAATCCAACTTTGATAGCTTGAAAGATGTAATCCAACTTTAATAACATTTGTTGTAAATATACAAAAATATTGTACTAAATTAAAAGAGTATGGGAACTTAAATTAAAATGATAAAGTAATAAATATTGCCTATCTTAATTATTTTACTAAACTTACAATAAAAATTTAAACTTAGCTCTTTAAATTCTAATATGAAATCCTTTAACTTCTATTGTCTCCTATAATTAGATATGATCATAATCTACTATAAAACAATGAAAATACACTAAACTTAAAAAATCAAAATTTAAACCTAGCTCGTTAAATTATGATATGAAATCCTTCTTTAACTCTATTGTATCCTTCTATAATAAGATCCGCCCATAATCTATTTTAAAACAATGAAAATACACTAAACGTAATCTACTTAAAAAATTAAAGAAAAAAACATCCTTAATTTCATTTCTCAATTTTTTTCTCTTTTCTCTTTTTTAGTATTTCTTGTAAATTACAGTCAATATTGTGTATTATTTGAATTAAACGAGTGTTGTAGAACCTGCAATATTTGCTTTAAATAATCCAAGGTACATGTAAACTTAAAACATATAACATTTACAGATTTAATACACATTGATAACCTATATTATTTTAAGTTATATATCTACTATACTACAATTATACACAATTTTGCATATAAGTCCACCTCACTTTGTCTCCTTGATAGACACAATAAGGAAATATGTTAGAAATATAGTGTGCTTGAAAAAATTCAATTTAATCATCTTCCAATAGTGGACTAATATAATAAATATGTCAAAATTGATTCTCGCTAACAAATGGCCATAGATCAACCCTACCTTAGAGAGAAATTTGGATTTTCAAAATTCACAATTAGCTAATAACATGGTATTACAAACAACATAAGATTGGTTAAATGGGTTGAAGAAGAATATATCTATTGTGGCAAGTGTAACCTTTATTTTTAATCTAAGGAGGCTTGGGACTAAAATTCCAACCCATACCTTGCAGGATACCTGAGATCATATATATGATGACTCTTAGGGCCTACAGACATGCGGATACACACTGATTAGAATTCCCAAAAGTAATATTATTTGATGAAGCTTAAACCTACAATGCCAACCCATACTTGTAGGACATCCAACAAGAAAATTATTTGGGAGGATTTAGTTATGTTTTCTTTTCTAGCCTATTAATATATTAGTAAATTGTGGAGACGGAAGAAAACAACCTAATTTGTTGGTCATTCTCAAATAGGTCAAATAGCTTTTCCCCACTTTTATTAGATTCTAGAAGATGATTGCGATAAAATACAAAACTGCAGTAAGTGTCAAGAAACACTAGAATGAATCCAATTGCTAAATGTTCCAATAGTGCTTACAATGATTGCAAACGTCCCAATTGAATTTGTAATATCTGCCCAAGTATATATATGAAGAATTCAAGAATAATATTGTTGTCATGGATGGATCAAATTACTAAGAAATTATTCCATTGGGTTGAGGATTAAAAGTGATCAATTTCAACGTACTATGAAGAAATCCTGCATAGTGTAGTATGATTAAATTGATCACTTTTAATCCAAACTAGCAAAGATTTCTTGTATGGATTGATCGCTTAAATGGTTGTGCTAGTCTGGACAAGATTTATGAATTCCTTTCAACCGCCTCTCCAACTCTATGATTCTAATTATCTCTGAGTATGAGGGAAGGGTACAGAGTAAATTTTCTAGGTTTTTACCATTGCGTTAACCTAGACATGAAATAAAATAAAGGCAATCCATTTATAGTATGAGATTGAGATTATGTCTTTGCCCATTCAAAATGGTGAGCTATGTAAAAGCATCATCTTAAATCCCTTGCCATTGATTGGAAAACCATTTTCCGCAAACCATTTTCTACAAACTGACTTGGGGCCTACAATCCATTTTCGGGGCGTGAGACAACTATCCCAGCGTGAGATGAATATTTTGGCGGTCTGTACACGAGTGATCTCATAGGGGAAGCCTATCGACTTAATTAATAAATATAGGTAAATGTACATCTTGATGTTTAAGGTAGATGTTTTTTATAGACACTATTTAATATTATCCTTTAGCAAAGAATGTTTCTCAACTTTATGGATTATAGTAGGCATATTAAAAAATAGTTGGTTTAAATATTTCTTCTATATTATGGTAGTATTGAACTTGTATAAGTAGTGATATTGTTATAAGGATTCAATTGTGTATTTTTTTAATCACATTCATTGACCCATGTTTCATAGGTAGATGTTCGCAAGAACTTATTTCTCATGAGAATGAATGGAACACTTAATATGAGAATTGCATGTAGGTGATGCTCACAGGGGTGAAGAAACATGTCTTACCAATACTAGGATGAGTGGCCTCCTGGGAATGACCGATACTTCACTCCTGTGAGCATCTCCTAGATGCATTAAGTGTTAAGTGTTCCTTTCATTCTCATGAGAGATGGGTTCTTCTGACCCACTACTCATGGAACATGGGTCAATGAGTTTGAATCAAAAACTACACAGTTGACTCCTGATAACAATATCATAATTTGACTTGCTGTGGAAATCTCATATTTATTGCTTGTATAATTTCTTAAAAGGTTTTGAAGAATTTTCCCTTTCTAGTTGATTGTCTATTTTCAATCTATTTTATTTTCTATCTAGAATTGGTATGTCATGAACCTTTTTTAGAATTATATACCCACTTTGTAGTGAGTCTTTTTTTTCCTTTTACTTTTTGCTTGGCGATTTAAGAATTTTTGCTTGGTCTAAGATAGTGGGGGACCCTGTTCTAAACATGAATGCACTATATTGACGTGAATAGTTCAAACCCATAAGCACAATAGCCCAACAAGAGCATAAATCACATGAACATATTGATCTAATGAATAATTGAAGCACGATGTCAACAATTTGAATGCTAAAAACTTCCAATGTAAAGACTCAAACGTGTAGGTATAATAGACTAGCGAGGGCCCAAATATTGCAATCGTAATGACTCAACATGGATTTGAACCTTGGTGGAAATGAAAATAATGTGATGCTTTATTGTACTATGTCATGCATGAAAATTTGTACACTTTATTGTTTTAATATACTTTTTTCTTCTATGTTAAAAAAAAACCAATCTTAGTGTGTACCTTTTATCAAATGATGCTTTAAATTTCTAAAATAATGAAAATTACATCCTCTATCTTTTGGGTTGCTTTCAGTGTTTAAAATATAATTATTAATTTACAAGTGATAATTTGTTTTAAAATATAAATTGGGTTTATAATATTATCACATATTAATTTTCTTATTATTGACATTTAGAAATTTGATTTTGATCTCTAAATCTATTATAATATCATCGTAGATTAGATTTTCAAGTGTGAATTTAACTCAAATCACTTTTGTAGTCATAGATCTAAGTCCTAAAGTTTTAAAATTCAAGCTAACATCTCGCCAATCATTTACTAGTTGTTGTGAGCCCGCATTACACACATTTATGATTTATGGGTTTGGTTGTATTTAAAGAAACTCACCCATTCATTTGAAATGGTGTTGAAGATCATCTAGGTCGCCAAAAGTAGCATGGTTTAATTTGTTGGCATAACTGATGCAGTAATGGTAAGTGATGTGATGGTACAAATTTGGTGTTGAGATGATCATTTATTGTGTTGTCATTGATGTCAAGGTCAAGTATTGACCTAGTGTTATTAGTGTATTTCCAATTATGTGAGAAGGATGCACAATGTGTTGCAAGTGGCTTCAATGGTCAAAATCCTTAAGGGAGACTTGGGAATGTCTTTAGATGATAAATGTATGATTGTAATTATTGAATGTATTATTTGTGTAAGTTGTGATTGATTAAAGTATGACAGGGCAATTTCTAGAACTGCCTGTGACTCGCAATGAGTGATTTGATTGGTTTATCAAATCTATGATGAGTTAGGTGGCGCAATCAGATAATTATGTTTTTTATATTGTGTTGTGTTCATGGTTTTTATTGTGACTATTTTGGATGATCGATGAGCATGTTTTGTGGTTACATAAGTTGTTTCAGTGAAAGGTGACAATGCTCTTGAGCTACCGATGGTAAATCTTCTATTGTCGATCAGTAATCGAGTTGAAATGAATCATTTGTGTTCCAAATGTTATAATAACATGTCTTAATTCATTTATGGTGATGTGTTGGCATTACATTGTTTGAGGTAGACATTTTATCAATATTAAGGCTGAGTTAGTCAAGATGTGTTTGATTGTTCTAGATAAAATAAATTGTAAGGGTCTATCCTATGGCCGACTTGTTTGGTCGAGATATTTGTTATATTGGGATGTGTGTTTTGGCATGATATCTCTAAGCGTGAAGATTGAAAAAATGATTTCAAATCTGTTAGGTGGGATTTAGGGTGTGTTGGTGCTCAAATCAACAGAATGGATTTCCTATGGACTTGCCAATCCAATGTTGGGAAACCCAAGTGATTTGGCCAACTAATAAGGTTTCAACCAAGACAACGTTGAACCTTCTATAATTATGGCTCTGCAGAGCCAATGATGGTAGACCTATACCTTAGATTTATCCTCCAAATCTCAAGGATTTTTATAGAAAATAAAGTATACTTCAAACTTCTCTCTCAAAATATGGCAAGGTACTTGAAAGAAATCTTAACTAAAAGCAGTATGTCACAAAATGCTAATTGAAATGCTTTAATTTATTAAGAGAATGTTTGTAGATATGAATATAAATTTAAAAGGATAGATGGATAGAATATCACAAAACTATGAACATTGAACTAAATAACCATAATTCAATATGCACATAGACCAGTGCCTTATTCTGTCATGGGCAATAGAGTCAAAATCATCCCAATCCTAAGTACAACCTTAGAGACAGTTTACAACAAACAAATAACTTCAAATGTGTTATGAAATGAGCATATAACTTCAGATAAATTCATAGTTATCTCAATTTAATATCACTTTTCAAATGATAGACCGATTTATTATGGCCACAATCAATTGAATTTAACCATGCAAGATGAAAAGACCAATTGAAAATAGAAACTATGAACTTAATCAGGAGCATGCAACATCAAACTATCACTTTGAAGAAAATCTATAGATTTTATCCAAGAGACTAATTGAAAATGAAAATGAGACAATTCCCACAGATGAGAGAAAAAGGGCACTTATCTTTATTGATTTTGGAAAAATGATACATTTAGGTCCATGTTACATTTGTTGATCAAAACTATCCAATCTGACTATAATAACCATGATAATTCCCCTTTTTGTATTGGTCTTGGTATCCTTACTTATATCAAGTCCAAAGGATGCAAACAAGCTTCAGATAAATATGTATTTTCATAACTAAAACCTAATCCTAGGAGCAACAACTGAACAATTATAATTACATCTCAGGAATGATTAACATCCTTTTCTGAAAATCAGTTATTGACCAAAAAGGGATCAGAATAATGGTCACTAAAAAATTACTTGTGATTTGTTAGAGATAATTCAGAATAATGATTCTGTGTTAAAATATTATGCTACTTTGACCATACTTTCATCTATATCTTCTTCTCCTGATAATGGATATATTCCTCTGCATGTTTAATAACTATATCGCAAGAACCAGATCATCATTATTGACTATCTTCAAATATTCTCCATCCTCGTGAACACTTTGCTAAGGACGTCTGTATGTCTTTATCGTTCTCATTATTTCATGAAAGAAACTTTCTTCTATCGAAAGATGACTTCATTATTTTCCACCTTCAAAAACCCTACATGTCGATGATGTATTAATTAAGTATATAAACCTTTGTTAACATAAAATACTTAAAGAAATAAATATTAAAGAAAACTCCCTGTCCATATTGTTGCCTAAAATTTACACTCCTCTGTCTCTGGAAGGCACATGGCATCATCGAGTAATGCCTTAATGGATAAAATTATTGTATCTTGTCATCAAGGAAACATGCCCGCCCTCGATGATTTCCAAGCTTTAACAAATGATTACATCCCTCGTAGTCTGTGGGTCCAGGATGTGTGTCAACACATCGTGATGCCTCAATAGTTAAAGATGTTGCAATTTATACTTTGAGGAATAATGCCAGTCGTTGATCTTCATCAAATTAACCATAGATCAATCTTCAAAGATTTTTTATCAGTCGATCATCTTTATCTCTCAATTAGGTCACCATCGTTGATTAAAGCCATGTGCTAAAATATGAGGCTTTAGTAGCTCATACTTTAATCTTCCTTTTAAACCATCATGTAACCTTGTCATCATGTCCATCCAATTATATGCTGCCACCTATATCCTCATTGTCATATTGACTCAGGCCTCGGTGGGTCTGGGACACGTGTCGTGTTGTTGCATTGCCTTAAAGGTTAAACATCATGCATCTTAAGATTTGAGGCATAACGTCGACCGTCGATGTTGTTTGATGTAAGAAATGCTTTAACTATTTGTCTTCCGCTTAGACCTTAGTGGGACTAGGACACGCGTCATTATTGTGTGATGCCTTGATGGTTAAAAGGTCTCCATCTCGTCGATCGAGGGATAACGTCAGTCATCGGATGAGTCTTGACTTGATCAACACTTTAACTTGCTTTGACTTTGGTCTGCCAAGATCAAAGGATATGCCTTAGCATCACGTGATGCCTTAGAGCTTAAAGATTGTTCATCATCTATCTTAAGGGAAAGTACCAACCGTTGATCTTTATTAAAGCTTTTGAATCACTGGTCATATCTGTGCGAATACATGAACAGCAAGAAACCTATAAAAATATATGAAATGACTATTTTTCAAATTCAAATATGAATTCAAATTTAAGAATGAAGGCTGAGGAATACATGAATTAAACCCTGGCATAAAAAACAAGATAAATGCATGAGTTAGTAAGATAAATGCCCGAGTTATAATAATGCAAGGATAAAATATAAGTTAAAGGCATAATTAAAAGGATAAATAATATTGATAAGGGTATAAAATATACTTCCCCGAGCTGTATAAATTTGTAAATTTAACTTGCAAATATGGGTTTTTCCAGTGGCTCTTTCTGGGGATGTGTGTTCATACCTGGATACAACAAGATCCTAGCTATCTCTAGGGAAGCAGACCATTAGAAGAACAAAATAATACAATACATATTGTACAAATAAGGAAGAAAAAATTTTCCTTTTTCACCTTTCAAGAGAAGAAGGGTTTAAGATACTGACCATGTAAAGGAATCTCATGAAGATAACCTTCCAAATCTTGTAAGAGATACGAATTCTCACCTCCTTTACCAATGATGACAAAAGGACCTACCCATAGAACATAAAATTTTCCATGCTTTCCTTTGTCCTGATCTTTTACATTCCATCTCAAAACCAAATCTCCTTCTTGAAACTTCCTTTCTGTGGTTTTCTTGTCAAACAAAACCTTCACTTTCTGTTGTAATTCATGATTTCTCTCTTGAGCCTAATTCCTCATTTCATCCAATTCTGCAAGTTGATGAAATCTATCCTCCATGAAATCTAGTTCTTCCCACTGTTCTTTATTCACAAATTTGTACATTAGTAACAAATTATTCAATGGTAAATAGGCTTTCTTTCCATCGACAAGTTCATATGTTACATATCCAGTAGACTTTTTAATTATAATTATGTATGCCCAAAGTGCAAGTGGTAACTTTGAATCCCATGATTTCTTGTTGTTGTTCAACATTCTTTTGATGATCTTCATTATATTCTTGTTACTAGATTCTACTTGTCCATTTCCTTGTGGGTGATAAGGGGATGAATAAGAAATCATTATTCCATATTTCTCATGAAATTTAGTGAGCTCTGCAGATCTGAAACACATAGCATTATCACAAACAATCTTACGAGGAACACCAATTATTTTCAATATATTTTCAGTTAGGAATTTGATCACCACCTTACTAGTAACTTGTCTAGTAGGTATGGCTTCCACCCACTTAGTGAAGTAGTCAGTGGCCACCAATATCCATTTATGTCCACCACTAGAAGTATCATTGATTTCTCCTATGAAGTATATTCCCCACATTTGGAATGTTTCTTCAGTAGACATGGGATTAAGTGGTAATTCACAATTATATTTGAGTTTTCCTGATAACTTTTGACATGCTTCACATCTTTGAATATAGGCATGCCATTCTTTAAACAAACAAGGCCAATAGTATCCCGCATTCAATATTTTATGGGAAGTTGTATTTGCTGAAAAATTTCCCCCACATGCCCCATCTTGAAGGTCCTTGAGCACTTTCTTTGCTTGGTATACATCTAAACAAAAAAGAAGTATACCATCCATGTTTTTCTAGTATAGATCTCCTTGTATCAAGACATACTTAGATGCCTGCAATTTTACTGTCCTTTTCTGACTATCTATAAGGATTTCTGGACATTTCATGTGTTTTAATAAATGTACTATGTTAGTGTACCAAGGGCACCTTTCAATACTAGTTTGAGTCTCACTTAAATCCACCTGATTGACCTACAATGCATCCATATTTGATTCTTCCATCAATCTTGCTAATCCTTGTCCTCTAATAAATTTAGTGATCTAAATCTCTATATCAAATTTTTGAATTTGATTCACCCATCTACATCTTCTCCCAGTGAATTTTGATTGTCTGAATATATCCTTTACTACTGCATTAGGAACATAGACTACCACTTTTGCTCCAACCAAATAAGGCCTGAAAGATTTTATTGATTTCACAAGTGCATAAGCTTGTTTCTCATTAATGCCATAATTTAACTCAGAAGCTTGAAGATTCTTACTAAAAAATGTTATTGGTTGTTCATACCCTTCATTATTCTTTTGCAACAAGACAACAACAATGGTGTGGTATGATGCAAATTTTTTTTTTTGAAATGGTTTAGTATAATCTGGAGACTTAAGGACAGGGGATTCCTTGATTGCCTTTTTAATATTTACAAATTCTTCTAAAGCTTCATCAGTCCACTTCATGTCTGCACCCTTTTTCAACATCACAACAACTGGTTTAATTATTTCTGAAATTTTTTGGGACAAACCTCCTCACAAAAATTATTTTTCCAAAGAAGGATTCGATCTTTTTGACATTCTTAGGGGCTTCAATTATATCTATTGCTGCAATCCTCTCAGGTCTATTCTTACTCCATCTTTGGATATAATATGTCCTAATAATTTCCCTTCAGTGACTGAAAAATGACATTTCTTTGGGTTCAATGATATCCCATATTCAAGGGCTTTTTGAAAGATTTGCTCCAAATGTTTTCAATGACCTTCTTCTCTTTTGGAGTAAGCAATTAGGTCATCTTGATATATCACCATAATCACATCAATAAAATCCTCAAAGACCACATCAATTGCTCTTTGGAAAGTAGCCCTTGCATTAGTGAGTTCAAAGGGCATTCTAGCATATACATAAATACCCCAAGGTGTGGTAAATGTTGTTTTATATTGTTCCTCTTATTTTACTTTCACCTGGTTATACCCTAAAAATCCATCCATCATTGATAATAACGCATTTCCTGTGACCTTCTGCAATAATGCTTCCATGTTTGGTAATGCATAATTGTCCTTTAATGATGATACATTTAAATTCCTAAAATCTACAAAAAGTATGATATCACCATTCTTTTTTTTGACAAGAGCCAAATTTGAAACTCATGTTGAGTGTCTAATTGGCTTTATTATACCAGCATCCCTCATCTTTATTAATTCATCTTTCATCTTGGGAGGTAAAGTAGGGTTTATTGGTCTCTTCCTTTGCCTGAATGGTTTGGCATTAGGCTTCAAAGGTATCTCATGTTGGAAGAGGTCTTCTCGGTAAGCCTTAAGGTCATCATAGGACCAAGAAAATACATGTCTATATTTTCTCAATAGTTTGATGATATCTTCTCTGAACTTGGGGGTTAAAATTTTACCCACAAATACTTCTTTTGGAGATTATTCATTTCTAAAATTTATCCTTTCTACTTCATCCATTGTGACATTAGTGTTTTTCTTGTCCATTTTTGAATCTTTATTGTCAAACAATCTCTCCATTGCTACATGGCCTTTTGGATCCTTATTGGTTTTTGTTGGAGATTTGATTCTGAACAGTTGATTGATTGTATGTTTATCATTGATGACAACATATAATACATAGCAACACTTCTATATGTAATTATCCATATGATGACATGAAGACTTGCATGGATAGATACATGTTGTTGACATGTTTATTATGCTATGTTCATACACGCAGACCCAAATATGATGTTTCAGTAAAGATATGTAATTCTGTTATTGATGGTTACAGTTCTGGAGGAATAACGGTTCAAGGCCGACATATGTAACGTGTTTATTGAGTTGTGCCTATCTTCAGGATATTGTAAGGAAACTTAGGTGCAAAAATAGCTTCCTACGCTAATCTCTATAGGAAAGTATTGTGCAAATTCTTTTAAATCCTTACAATTTCAGATTTGTTAACTAATTTAACAAAGATATTGCAACCACATTCCATGCATACAGAAAATAGAGAATGACACAATGATATACCCTAGGGAAAACCTTTCGGTAAAAAACCCCAGCACTCCAAAACCTGCACAATGTATTGATCAAAACTATTACAGCTTACAATACACTT
>MU227181.1:846520-861792 GCA_018584345.1 Thuja plicata
AGTGTCACAAACAACAGTTCACCTTGTTGATACAGTGTGTATCAAATAACCAGAAGGTTGTAGCCTTCACCATTTGGACAGTGAGTCCACCACCCCTAACAGGGTTATTGTAAAAGACTCCTAATAGGGTTAGACCCTTAACCAGGTCACTATACTATTGCATTGTAATGAACAACTCCTAACAGGGTTGTATGATCTTTTAACGGGGATTACTACAAATAGTATAGTTCTTTGTGGGTACTAATTCCCACTGGGGTTTTTACCATTTGGTTTCCCCGTAACCAAATTGATGTGTTGTGTAATGTGTTATCTGAATATGCATTTACTTTGTATCAATCTAGATTAATAAGTATAAGAAAAAGATAAAGTTGCTGATAACTGATTCACCCCCCCCGCCCTCTCAGTTATCCCTGAAGTATTCTAACAGTTTTAAGCTGAATGACCTCCTTTCCAAACAAATTTTCCCTCCCATATTCTATCTCAACATGAGCACTCAATTCTATCAATTGATCTTTATATTCTTGCTCACATGCTAGAAATATGATTATGTCTCTATCATCCTCAAATATTTTCCAATTGTTAACATTTTCAGGTACAACATGCCTGGTTTGAAATTCTACTTGGACTATGTCTTCACAAGGGATTTCTTTATGCTTTAATGCTAAATTATCCATAAATATGCAAGGATATTCTCTGATCTATCTATCCAGTTAATAGAAAAAGCATCAAAACATTCTATATAATCCCATACTTCATTTATATATCTTTTAAGATGAGGCTGCTTCGCAACAAATTTATTTTTAACTTGAGAAACAATTAATTTAGAATCCCCAAAGACACTTAAATATTTGATTCCATGTTTACTAGCTCATCTCAAACCAAATAATATAGTTTCATACTCTGCAACATTGTTAGTACATTCAAAATCTAGTAAAAAGAAATATTTAAATATTTTCTTATCAGGGGAAAAGAAAATGACAACAACTCCATTACCATCCCTACAACAAGCACCATCAAAATACATTTTCCAAATTGTATTGTTACTTATTTTTTCATGTAGCTCAATTGGTTTAGTATTCTGCATTGCATCTTTTGAAATACTTACCTGAAAGTTATCCATATCAGAGTGATAGAAATGTGTAACCAAGCTTGGATCCACATCCTCAATAATATATGGACTTCGAGTCTCCCTGCCAATTCTTACATCCCTGCCATTCACTAGAATAGAAGCATAAGAAATATATAATTGAATACTACCTCCTACTAGGCTAGACTATTGTCTAGATAGAAGCATTCCATAATTGGAAGGGACTTCAACCATAGTAATATCCATTTTATATGATATTTTAGGACATGTAGGAAATTTAAATTCAACCATTTTTTAATTATGCTTACAACAGGAACTGATCTATTATCCATAGCATAACATCTACCAAATTTGGTATCAACATTCATTCCTAATTCTTTCATTAAATCATTAGGCACAATTTTTACTGTTGCGCCAGAGTCTATCATACAATTCTTCACCCATCTATTGTTTATCAATAGTGTAATATAGAAATGATCAATTTAATTTCCATTTTTATTTAAATAAGTTCCTATATAAATAGTTCGAGGATCCTTTACTTCTTGGTTAAGATCTTCCTTATTACCTACATTAGACAATATTTTCAAAGCTTCATTTTTGCATTCAGGTATTTTAACTATTTCAAGCAAAGGAACATATATTTTAACTTGAGATAATGCATTAGACATGAAAGCACATTCATTGGGAAGAGATTTACTGACCACTTTTTCTCTTGCTATTTTTGGAAAGTATTGAGGTTCTACTTGTTTCTCTTGAGCAATGTTTTTGTACTTCAACCTCTTTGGCTCATTTCCTTGGTCATCTTTTCCTTGATCTACATTAACTGTTATATTCCTTAACTTGTAATTACTTTTTTCTTCTTCAACTGTAGCTGTTATGTATGTTCTCTTCTCCTCTTCTGTCAATTTTATTAATCCTGGAGTCATCTCTTGATAATCCCCATATTGGTACACTCTATTGAGGTCATCCTTGTAGTAATATTTATATGAAGAGTTATAATCATCATATCCCAACATAGGATGTTGATAAATTATTCACTGTGGGTTGTTGATCATCATTTTGATCTTCATCCTCTTTCCATCTTTGGGCCACAACACAATCCTCAGAAGAATGTTGTAATGTGCAAGCTTCACACCAAGGATAGATTTCCACAAGATGGTTGTTTTTTTCTCAATGGATTAGGAGTATGTAATTCTTTTTCCACCAGTTTCCCATCCTTCCATGTTGTGTTATAAGGCATGTTCTGCACTTTGTATCTGTCATTTTTGTATGGTGGTCGATTACTCTGGTTGTACTTAAATTTATCTTTTCCATTATTCATTTGGATGCCTTTCACCATATTCATAAGCTTATCTAATTTATCTTCCTCCTTGTACTACTTAGGCTCTTTTGGATTGAACAACCGAGTGTCCTCCCTCTTAGCAATTATACCAGATGCCTTCCTATCATTCTCAATAGCTATGGAAATTTTGAGAGCATGTGCTAAAGTAGATGGCTTATGAGATCTGATTTTGTAATTGGTCTTACTATCAAAAGAACCCATTTATATATTTATCAGAAAGGCATCAACAAGGTTAAACATCTCTTGGAATCATGTGTAAAACTTTGTTAAAATTTTTGTTTAATTTAGCTATAGATTCATTCTAATTTTTCTTCATACTTGTCAATTCATGTGATGCAAAAGAAGTGTCATTGTGATCACCGAATTGTTCTATGAATTGATTAACAAATTCATACCAACTAGATATGGATCTATCTAAAAAAAATTTGAACCATTATTTTGCATCTTCTATGAGAGATTGAACAAAAATATTCATGTATACATCCTCATTGAATTCATCCATCTTCTAGATAACATTCTTCTCTTCAAATTTATATAATGCACTTCGGCTGATTCTGATCCATTCCCTGAAAACTTCAGAATTACATTTATCAATTCTTTTTTTATGTCATTAGGGTTCCCCTAATGCCATAAAAATCTAATTGTCTATATCTTTCAGAAACCATTGAAGCTCTATAGTTGTTTCCATTTTGATTGATTTCTCCATGCCTTGGATTTTGGAATCCTTGATTATTCATCCTTGGGCCCAGATTTGGGTTGATATTATAATCTCTTGGGCCATAGTTCTATGCCCTATTATTTTGATATCCATTATACATTCTTGCATCATTATGATACCCATGATGTTCATATTGGTTAGATCCAATAGGATTCATTCTACTATCATGGTTGTGATGTTCTCCATTGTTTAGTTGTCCACAATGACCACTTCTTTCATTCCCGTTGTTCTTTTTCTCACACCTTCCTCTATTGTCTGGTTCAAACAAGGGATTAGTATGATTTATGTTGAAAATATGCCCCCCATTATTTCTATGAGGAGGATTGTACATACCATTTCTATCATCCTTAGTCACTCCTTTATCTTTTGGTGATTTGATTGCACTTCTTTGTATTCTCATCTTCCTTAATATCCCTTCTAGTCGCCTCTTAAGAGCCCTCACCATTTCTTCATCATGTGAGCCTACATTAGCTATTTCAAGAAATATAGCATCCCATTTCCTATGCTTTTCTTCTCTTGCAGTCATCTTCTGATTTGTATCATGTCGAGACTCATGTTCTTCCCTATCAACTTGGGAAAAAGGATTACAATTCTCATCATTATTCTCATGACTACGATGGCTTGAACTAGGGAATTGTTCACAGGAAAATTCTTGATCATCTCTATCAGGGTACATCATGCATGGTACATACAACATATTTTTATTTGAATCCTTACCCCTCCTTAAGTTTTTGTGCAAATCTAATTCAAGTTGATTTGGATGCAAGGATCTTCTACCCCACATGAAAAATTTAATATAACAAAACTAGTCCACCAAGATATAATTGCATCAAATTTACAAAGTCACCACTTTCTTGCTAGAAGGAAAATACTTAATTTTTTCTGAGTTCCTTCTCCCAGTAGAGTCTTAAATATATCACTAGAGCTTCTAGGTAATCTTCAACATTATCTTTCACAGACAACTCCCAAGCAGAATTGCCAATCTGTTGGCACTCAAATCAACATATTAGATTTCCTATGGACTTGCCAATCCAATTTTGGGAAACCCAACTAATTTGGCCAACTAATAAGGTTTCAACCAAGACAAGGCTGAACCTTCTACAATTATAGCTCTACAGAACCAAGGCTGGTAGTCCTATACCTTAGATTTATCCTCTAGATAAAGTATACTTCAAACTTCTTTCTCTCCAAATATGGCAAGGCACTTGAAAGAAATCTTAACTAAAAGTAGTATGCCACAAAATTCTAACTGGAATGCTTTAATTTATTAAGAGAATTTTTGTAGATATGAATATGAATTGAAAATGACAGATGGATAGAATATCACAAAACTATGAACAATGAACTAAATAGCCATAAATCAATATGCATATAGACTAGTGCCTTATTCTATCATGGACAATAGAGTCAAAATCATCCCAACCCTATGTACAACCTTAGAGATAGTTTACAAGAAACAAATCATTTTAAAAGTGAAATTCAATTGAGATAAATGTGAATTTATCTGAAGTTATATGCTCATTTCATAACACATTTGAAGTGATTTGTTTTTTGTAAACTCTCTCTAAGGTTGTACATAGGGTTGGGATAATTTTGACTCTCTTTCCCATGATAGAATAAGGCACTAGTCTATATGCATATTGAGTAATGGTTATTTAGTTCATTGTTCATAGTTGTTTGCTATTCTATCCATCTATCCTTTTCAATTTATATTCATATCTAAAAACATTCTCTTAATAAATTAAATAATTTCAGTTAGCATTTTGTGACATACTACTTTTAGTTAAGATTTATTTAAAGTACCTTGCCATATTTTGAGAGAAGGAAGTTTGAAGTGTACTTTATCTTCTATAAAAAGCCTTGAGGTCTGGAGGATAAATTTAAGGTATAGGCCTACTAGCCTTGGTTCTGCAGAGCCAAAATTGTAGAAGGTTTAGCCTTGTCTTGGTTGAAACCTTGTTAGTTGGCCAAATCAATTGGGTTTCCCAACATTGGATTGGAAAGTCCATAGGAAATCCAATCTATTGATTTGAGCACCAACAGGGCAGTGGAAATTTTTAAGGCTTGAGTAGTGATATTTATATCATAAATTCAAATATTTGTGTGTAGATCATGGATGTGAAGGTGCAATCAAGCCAGGGTATACCAGAGTATTTTGAGAAGAGAATGTATGTGTTACAATGGATCTAATAAAGAAAAAGTTTCTATTCTAGATCAAGTTACCCTAACACATTTTTCTATTGTAAATCCCTTAACCGGGTAGACCCTAATAGGTCTTATTTGCAAATGTACTAACAAAGTGGATCATTAAATTGAGTTTAAAATCTCCTAACAGAGTTACTCCTAACAAGATAAAGCTCCTAACAGGGCTAGATATAAATCCCATAACTGTGTGGCACCTAACAATGCCTTTGTAAACTCCTAATAGGGTTAAGCTCCTAACATGGCATACTTCAGAAGATTACATTATTTATGCGTCATCATTCCCACTATGGTTTTCACCCATTTGGGTTTCCACGTGAAAATATTTGTGGTATGTGTTGCATGAATTGTGATGGTTGTGTTTATTTGATTGAGTTTCATTTTATTCTCAAATAGGGAAACTTGTGAATGTTGCTTTTGAGTTAAAGAAATGGAAATTTTGTAGATATGTTAGTAATTCACCCCCCTCTCAATATTATTGGACCCTTTAGGACTAATAATTAGTATCAGAGACTTGGTCCTCTTTGTGGTGAAGCTTAATAACTTGAGGTCAAGATCCGACAATGATGAGAAGGAAAGTCCTAAATTCACAAGGGAGAACTACTCATCGTGGAGTGGTAGAATGAATCTTTATCTAAAAGGTATGGGAAGCCATTATTGGAATCATTTTTTTAATAGATATGTTGTACCCACCGAGAATCTTAATGTAGATCAGCTAAGGGAGCAACAAGAGAATAATATAGCTATGGAAGCCATTGAAAGTACATTATCTGATGCAAAGTTTGTTGATACCCAAGATATTGAAATTGCCTATGATGTGTGGGAGAAATTGAAGATAGTGTATGGTGGTGACAAACATGTGCATAAAGATAAGTTTGATAGCCTGAAAGAAAAAAATGATGAGACAAAGATGGTTGATGGTTAAAACATTGAGATGTATGGTCAAATAATTAAAGAAGTGGTTGCTACTACCATAATTTTTGGTGGAAAAATTGAAGAAGATGATTTTGTAAGTAAAGTATTGAGAACCTTTTTACCTCTTTATGCCATTAGGGTTTCTTCTATTTAGGAGTTAAGATCTTTAGGAACTAGAATTGTCACTCTTGATGCATTGATTGGAAAGTTGATTGCTTTTGAACTTAGAAATTATGATAATAGTGTTCCAAGGGTTGAAGCTACTTTTAGGGCATCTTTGTCTCTTGCACCTACAAGGAAAGGAAATTAATTTAGTCATGAATCTTGTTCTATGTCAAGTTACTCTATTGATTATGATTCTATCTTGTCTGAGGAAAAGAAAGAAGAAGAGTTGGAAGCATTGCTTGCTGGGAGGTTACCTAGAGGAACCGATAAGTAGAAGGGCAAGATACCTCTTAAATAATTCTCATGTAACAATATTGGAAACATTTTTTCTAGGTTTCCTAATGGTGATAAAAAGGAAAATCCTAAGAGATTCAAGGATAAGAGAAATAAAAGTTTCTTTTTTGTTGCTGATGAGGGGGTTACCGATGAGGAATCTAAGGATAATGAAGAAGAATTTATCTTTGTTGTTGTTAAGGAGGATTCCCCTGTAGATGGTGAAAAAAACTCAATTTATAGCATGGATCATGGTGATGACTGGGTAATAGATAGTGGATATACATATCATATGACCTATGATAGAAGTAAGTTCATTAAGTTGGAAGAATGTGATGGTGGAGCGGTAAGATTTGGTAATAATTCTCCTTTCTTAGTATTAGGGATATGATCTATTGCACTAAATAGAAAACAAATTGTGGTGATATTTATTGGGTAGAAGGCCTAGGGTATAATTTTGTGAGTGTATCATTGCTGAATAACAAAGGTTATCTTGTAGAGTTCAAAGGAGGTGTAGGCATGATACTTGGAAGATCTGGTGATCTGATTGCTACCAATATGCAGACTAAAAGTAACTTATTCCGTCTGAATACTATAGTAAAGAGTTGTCTAATTGAAAAATTTGATGATAGTTGGCTGTGGAATAGGAGATTTTTTCATGTTAACTTTGATCGTTTGATCAAAGTTAGTAAGATGAATATTGTTAGAGGTTTTCCACAACTAGTGAATCCACACAATATCATGTGCAAGGAATGTTAGTTGGGAAAGCTAACTAGATCTAATTTTATCAGTAAGTCATTTTCATCTGGAGGTATTTTGGATTTAATACATACTGAATTGTGTGGTCCTATGAGAACAAGAAGCTATTATGGAGATAAGTACTTTATGAATTTTGTTGATGATTTCTCTAGGATGATGTGGGTTACTTTTCTAAAAGACAAATCAGATGAATTCTATATATTTAAGGTGTTCAAAGAAAGAGTTAAAAATGAAACATGTAAGAGTTTTAATTTCTTTAGATATGACAGAGGTGGTGAGTTCACATCTTTGGAATTCACTGACTTTTCTGAAGAACATGGAATTAAAAGGCAAATGTTAGAACCTAGAAATCATTAGAAAAATGGGATTGTGAAAGAACTTGAATAGATCTATTATTGATGCTGCAAGAACTATGATGATTCAAAGTGATGTGCCTTATATGTTTTGGAGAGAAGCTGTCAGCACAATTGTGTGTATATTGAATCGGTTACAAGTGAAGAAGGGCACCGATAAGACTCCTTATGAGTTAATGGTCACACACCTAGTGTGAAATACTTCAAAGTTTTTGGGAGAAGATGCTACATAAAGAGAGATGAATATATAAGGAAATTTGACCCTAAGAGTGATGAAGAAATATGTTTGGGATATTCTACAAAGAGAAAAGCATACATGTAGAGAACCAACAAGTTGATAGAAAGTGAAAATGTGAAGATGGATAAATTATTAGAATATAATGTTGGTTCCAACAAGAATAAATCAAGAGATGATCATGGGATTGTATATGTTCAACTAGTGGAGAAAGAAGCTGAAAATCAGAACAATGAGAATGTACCAATTCAATCAGTGTAAGAGCTCCTAGACCTGAACCAGTGATACCAAGGTATGTAAAATTGAATCATTCTGTTGATCAAATTATTCATGATAATAATGTTGGTATTCAGAATAGAAGGAAGATCAGAGAAAGTACATGTCTAATTTTTGAACATGAACCTAAATTTGTAAGAGAGACATTAAAGAATGATTATTGGGTTAAGGCCATGGAAGAACAATTGGATCAAATAAAGAAGAATAATACTTGGGTACTTGTTCCTAGACCTGTTGATAAGAATGTGATAGGAACTAAGTGGGTTTTCAAAAATAAACTCAATGAAGATGGTGAAGTAGTAAAAAATAAGGCAAGACTTGTGGTTCTGGGATATGTACAAGAAGAAGGCTTGGATTATGATGAGACTTTTGCACCTATGGCTAGACTTGAAGGAGAAAGGATTTTGCTAGCCTATGATGCTTTCAAAAGTTTTAAATTTTTTCTAATGGACGTCAAATATGCATTCTTGAATGGAATTCTAGAAGAAGAAGTTTGTTAGAATTTGAAGAATTCTATCACCAAGATCCACTGTATGAAAATAACCTATTACAAAAGCAAATAATGGAGACACAACTCATAATGATCTGAAAGATGAAATGGTCATTCAGAGTGGGAATAAAAAATACAAAGAGATCAACCCTTATAAAGGAAATAAAAAACAAGGTGGAGAAACCTAGGTTGCATGATACTAATTAATAAAGAATTAATTAGTATATGCCTAAAGTTTATCTTAAGTGAACTAGTGATAAAAAGGTGATTGAATAATTAAATAAATAATAATTTAATTAATAAGTGAAAATACATTTTTACTCTAACACCCCCCCTTAAGATAAACTTAGGGAGAAGCTAAAAAACCTATAAAAACTACTAAAAAAAAAAAAAAATTTGGATCCCAACAACAAGGCCTGATCAGGTACCCAATCACAACGAAATCTCTGTAAAATGGAGAAAAAGAGAAAACCACATGGGAAAAAATTCTACTCCAAAAAGAGATGGAAAAAACATGCAGAAATGAAATGGTTCAAGAGACTCTCTCAAAACCATAAGTACAACCAAACCCCCATGAGAGAGGATCAAGACTCCAAAGCACCCCCAAAATGATAGAACTCATGTGTCAATGATCAGACCAATATATCTCCAATGCAGAAGAAACAAAGGCAATCGACAAGGAAGAGGAAACCCCTAAATGTGAGGAGAAACTGGAAGGTCTAGCTGATGCTCAAAAGAGAATGCATGAGACTCCTGTAATGGAATCTCCAATGAAGGTTGGCCAATAGATGTGTTGAATCTATCATCTAAGAGGAGATGAAAGTCCTCGAATATGTCCTAAACAACTGGAGTAGGTGGCTTGACACAAGGAGTGATAGTGCTAGGTAATGCTGAAGAGGAATCATGCTGAACAAATGTAAAATCAATAAGAGGCGACGATGGAAAATTCATAACACTGATCTCAGGAACAACACATAAGTTCAAGTGACCTAACTTCACCTCAATAGGCTCTTGTGAAAGAAGAGAGTGAGACTTCGACAGTGGAGACAGTGGACCAAAATGAGAGAAAGAGTACAAGCGGGAAGAATGGTCAAATCTCCCTGTTGCAACAATATTTCTTGTTTTACTGTCTCTGATGTGCATTGAATCTCGTGTGAACTCAATTGTCTTCCATGTCCCACTGTGATTAATCTCATAGATAGAGATAAGGTTAGAGGACAAAGATGGAACACATAGTACATTATGGAATGCACCATCATCAATGTCAATAGAACCTTTCCCACATACAGTCATAATAGTGTTATTCCCTATCAAAATGTGTGGGGTAGGAGAAGCCTCAAAGGAAGAGTATAAACCCTAAGAAGATGCCATATCCATGACCCTTTTCTTTGTCACGTGTATCTGTATGGAATGAAGATGAAGAAGAGGACCTATGAGAAGTAGAAGAAGGAATATCAATGTTTCTCTTCTGAAGATGAGCTATCAAATCATAATTTTTTTTTGCATATACATCTATCTTCTTCTCATAACAATGAGACTCATCATGATTGGGATTTTTTATAATAATCACATTTAGGTCTTTCTATCTTTGATTTTCCCCCTTAGGAGAACGTGGGCCAAATGAGTGCTGAGAAATAGAATCCTTCCAAGACTCTGTGGTCAGTGACTTCTGTTTCTGCTCCTGCTTTCCTAAAGATGGGTGAGCTACCAATGCATGGTTATGTGATCCAGTGAGAGAATCAAATTGAGATAGCTTTTCTTGCTCATGAGTCAAACAATCATAAAATATATAAAATGTAGGCATGGTAAATTGTGGACCCAAAGCATCCATGGTGGAATGGAAGGTAGAAGAAAATATCTTAAAGGAACCACAAATCTTAGAAAGAATCAAGTAAATGCATTATGTATCTGTCTTATTCTTTCAACAACCCTGTAAGATAGATCTGATAGATTTGAATTTCATCAAGAAATCCTGAATAGAAAGAAATGACTCAAGACCCAAAGTTGTCAATTCTGCCTTAATCTGAAGTGCCATGAACTCATTGATTGTGCTAAAGAGAGTCTAAAAATTCTCCCACATATCAAGAGGAGTATCACAACCATCAAGATGAAAAATAAAATTATCTGAAACATGCAGAGAAATCACACCCATATCCTCATCCATCGTGTTCCTGTGTTGCATGAACTTGTAAGGATGAGTCAAAACTTGCTAAATGATATCAAAACAAGACCATAACCCACATGACCGGAGAAGCCTAGTCATATGGGATTTCCACAAATGGAAATAATGTGGAGTGAGAAGCTCAACTGATGTTGAATTTGTCATTGTTGTACTACCTTGACTTTTTATTATTAGTTATCTTTCAGAACTAGACAGAAGATGCATAAGGTTTTGTGATTTGTGATTATTGAGTGTTCTAGCTTTTCTAAGATAAATGACAGAAAAAAATAAAAAACACCCCCGCAAAGAGAGATACCAAACCCCAGTACAAACTGAGAAGCTAGAAAAAGAGATAGTGTAATAAATGCTTCAGAATGAATGGGTAAATACCTAATCAATTTTCTCAAAAAAATAATCTCATATCTAAGGAGAGCTCTTCAAGAGATTTTTGATGCCTATTCGTGAGAAAAAAAAATGGAGTTTATATGCACATTCTGGAGGCCTGGAAGCGTTGAAAAGAAGTTCTCCCTTTGACTAGCAAAAACTCTAGTGAAACAAAAAAAAATGAAAACACCCCTGCCAAAATCTTTGTCTCATAAAAATATTTCCAATGATATATGGAAGTCCAAAAATGACCTCTATTTTTTCCATTTGGAGCGAAAAACCAACTATAGGTTAAGAAGGCTTGAAAAAAAAAATTAGAGTCCCTTGGGCTTAAGTATCTTGGCCCTTGGCCATATGGCGCGCATAGGGGGATTGCCTTCGAAGGGCCTGGTCATACATGTGACCATGGGTGCATGGTTTTAAAGCCCATCTAGGGCTAGGCATTCGGCAATGAGACCGCGATGGTTAAGCCGCTAGCGGTGGCCATTGGCAGTGAAGCCGATGGCGGCGGTGGTAGTAAAGTCACGATCGACGGAGCTACCAATGGTGTCGGTGGTGGTGAAGTTGTTCATAGTGGAGCTGATGGAGGCTGCTCAGTGGTGTGTCCTCCCACTGCTTGAAAACTATACATTTTAATAAAAAAACACCAAAATTTAATATTTCTTTCATTTTTTTTCTTGATTTGCTTGCCAAGGCTATATAAGCAAAAATAATTGCCTCAAAAGTCAATAGTGTCTGAATTAGACATGTATTATATGGAAATAGGGGTTTTTGGGCCTTTTGAGTGCAACCATGAGGTTGGTTTGTGCTCAAAGTGCTCCAAAAAAATTCACCCCTAGATCCACACAAAAATCGCTGAAAAACTTGAAACCCTCGGAGCTCCAAAAAATCTTCAAAACTTAGGAATGAGATGGAAAAATAAGGCTCTAATACCATGTTAGAATTCAAAAAATTCTATCACCAAGATCCAATGTATACAAATAAATTGTTACAAAAGAAAAGAATGGAGACACAACTCATAATGATCTGAAAGATGAAATGTTCATTCATAGTGGGAATACAAAATACAAAGAGATCAATCCTTATAAAGGAGATCAAAAACTAGAAGGTGGAGAAATCTAGGTTGCATGATACTAATTAATAAAGAATTAATTATTATATGCCTAAAGTTTAGCTTAAGTGAACTAGAGATAAAAAGGTGATAGAATAATTAAATCAATAATGATTTAATTAATAAGTGAAATACCCTTTTACTCTAACAAAGTTTACATAGAACAACCTGGTGGTTTTCCACTATCAAAAAATGAGGACATGGTGTGCAAGTTTCAAAAGGCACTTTGTGGATTGAAGAAGGCACCAAGGGCATGATATTTGAGATTGCACTCATATCTAATCAAGATAGGTTTCATTAGAACAAGTGAGGACAATAATATTTACTTGAAGATTGAGAAGGATGACCAATTGTTGACTGTTGAAGTCTTTGTCGATGACATCATTTTTGGTGTAAATGATGAGATAAACATTGCATTTGCAAATGAAATGAGGACAAAATTTGAGATGTCAATGTTTAGAGAGATCAAATTCTTTGTTGGATTGTAGATATCTTAGCTCAGTTATAGAATCTACATCAATGAAACAAATTATGTGAAGGAAGCGTTGAAGACTTTTGGATTAGAAGATTCTAAACCGATTGGAACTCCAATGGTGACCTATTTTAAGTTATCCAAGCAAGATGATTCTAAAGACGTGAATGAAACTTTATACAAATCCATGATTGGTAAGTTGCAGTATGTTATTCATAGTAGGTCTAATATAGTACATGCAGTTGAGATAGTTGCAATATTTCAAGCTAATCCAAAGGAATCCCATATGGTGGCCATAAAGATAATCTTTAGATACTTAAAAGGGACTAAAGACTATGGTCTTTGGTATGGTCACAAGGGAGGGTTTAATTTGAGTGTGTTCACTAATGTAGATTGGGAAGGTAATGTGGATGATAAGAAGAGCATAAGTGGAGGATCTTTCTTTCTTGGAGATAGACATGTGTCATGGACAATAAAAAAGAAGAATTGTATATCATAATCTACTGCAGAGGCATAATATGTTATTGTTGTTGTTAATTGCACTCAAGTTTCTTGGATGAAGGACATATTGGAAGGTACTAAGGAGAAGATAAATAAACTAGTGGTTATATATTATGATAATAATAGTATTATAAACATATCCAAGAACCCTGTGATGCACTCTAAGATCAAGCATATTGCAATCAAGTACCATTTTCTTAGAGAGAAAGTTCAAGAGAAAGAGGCGCATTTGGATTATGTGCCAACTAAGGAGCATGTTGTAGAAATTTGTACAAATTCATTACCAAAGGATACCTTTGAGTATCTAAAAGGAAAGTTGGGGGTCATTCCCCTACCTGAAAAATAATTAAAGTGATGTTGTTGCATCATTCCAATGGTTGTGTATTGAAAATATTTGTTGGTTTGATGTAATATGGGGCTACTCATTAGGGAGAGTAGTCGGTGGTAAAGATATTGATTACTTGATTATGAAGTAATCAATGGTATGGTGTTTTTGGCATTGTTGTCAAAGGGGGACAAAATTACTAAAAAGTAGGGATAAAATAGATGAGATAGTTGAGAAAGACAGTTATATCAGAGAGAAAGAGAGAAAGGGGGAGACACAAATTCAGAGATGAAGATTCAGTACAAGAACACAAGCATAGCAGGTTATCTATTTTATAAGATGTTTTGATTGTTGTGTTTCCATCAATGCCAAAGGGGGATATTTTTGGCATAACTGATTCAATAATGGTAAGTGATGTGAGTGTACAAATTTTGTGTTGAGATGATTAGTTATTGTGTTGTCATTGATGTCAAGGTCAAGTATTGACCTAGTCTTCTTAGTATGTTGCCAAGCATGTGAGAAGGATGCACAATGTGTCAAGAAAGTGGTTTCAATGGTCATAATACTTAAGGGATACTTGGTAATGTCTTTAAATGATAAATGTATGATCATAATTATTGAATGTATGATTTGTGCAAGTTATGATTGATAAAAGTATGACAGGGCAACTGCTAGAATAATCAGTGACTAGCAATGAGTGATTTGATTGGTTTATCAAATCTATGATGAGCTAGGTGGTGTGATCATATAATGATGTTGTTGATACTACGTTGCATTCTTGGTTTTGATCGTGACTATTTTAGATGACCGGTGAGCATGTTGTGTGGTTACATAAGTTGTTTCAGTGAAAGGTGATAGTGCTCTTGAGCTACCGATGGTAGATCTTCTATTGTCGATCATTGATCGAGTTACAATAAATAATTTGTGTTCCAAATGTCATACTGACATATCTTAATTCATTTATGGTGATGTTTTGGAATTATATTGTTCGAGGTAGACATTTTATCAAGATGAAGACAGAGTTGGTCAAAACGTGTTTAACTATTCTTGATAAAATAAATTGTAAGGATCTATCCCATGGCTGACCTGTTTGGTCAAAATGTTTTTTTTATATTGGGATGTGTGTTTTGGTGCAATCTCTCTAAGAATGAAGATTTTAAAAAATGATTTCAAATGTGTTAGGTGAGATTTAGGGCGGTGGAAAGTTTTAGGGCTTGAGCAATGATATTTATATCATGAATTCAAATATTTGTGTGTGTAGATCATGTAGGATTTGAGAAATACAAATCCACAGAATTCCAAGAATACTTGCATGCAAATAACCTGTTACAGGAGAGAAGCAGAAAGAGGGAAAAAGAAGAACTCAGAAGTTGCTCAAAATGTGAGAGCGAAATTATAATCTGAATTAATGAACAACAATTACAAAGTTCAACCTTAAAAAGGTGAACGAAACCCTAAAAGGTAAAAGCTAGGTTGCACATTAATAATTAATAAAAGAATTAA